>SNQJ01S0169321.1:52570-64385 GCA_010110895.2 Picea sitchensis | reverse complement strand
ATTCACCCCCCCCCCCTCTTAGTTGTCCAACAGGGTGATGCTGAAAATATCAGATTTTGAAAACAAAACTTGATCCTTTACAACTTATTTTCTTGTTTAACAACCTTCATCATGATCTAAACACGTATATTCTTGTTAAGAAACCATATCGAGGCCAAGAAGGTATAACTGAGTTGTTTTCCTTAAAACAGGGACAGCGTTAAGAGTTTTATTAATGATGATTGTGTCTTCTCGTGATTTTAAAAATAAACCAGGAACATTGTTTTGAATAGAAATTTACTTATGTTGATCTGATTTTTAGCATTTATAGCACTGGTGCTTTGAAAAGTCGTCAACTTCTACTCATGGATAAAAAAAATTGATTTCCCCTCCACAAATGAAATGATGACTCAGACATAATTATTCAGAAACAAATCAAAAACAAGCAAAATCAAAAGAACTAAAATAAAAAACAGAAAAGAAAATTAAACAAAAAGATATGTACAGAGGGGTGGATCTGGAATCATCGGGTGAAATATATTTTGAGAGACGAAAATAAAATAATAATAAAAAAAATCCTCATGTATATGAGTGCAGTCCTACTCATGGAACCTTGGGTCAGGGTTGAGTTGATAATTCAAATTTACTTATCTCTTTACTTTTCATTTGAAATTTTCATGATAATACTACGGTTTTGAAAAGAAATATTCAACGAAAAGCAGAGAGAAAAGGATTAAAGTTGAATTCCCTGAAAACAGTCATATTATGGCTCCCTTGGTGTGCCCACTCATATTCATAACTGCATTATTACAAAGAGAAACAGTGAGAAATAAAACTAAATGAAAACCTACTTCCTAAACCTACTCTAAACTACTAAAATAGATGAAAAATGCTAAGTAAAATAGTATTTCCAGTGCATCCACAAGAGCATTTTTAATCCTGCAAGGCATAGAAAGTCAAAAATTAGAACAAAAGAATGTAGTATTTGCAGATACAAAAGAAATATGTTATGCTTACCTCCTATATATTCATTTAAAAACAAAGCAAGAACAACCTTACCATTCTCTTGAAATTTCTTGATGTATGAATCCTCCAACCATTTTGCAATCTTGTCGTGATATGAGTCATAATGGCATGGAAGAGTGTAAGTAAGTTTGGAAAACTTGTCAAGATTATGGGGACCTGACATAACCATCAGCGAAGGATGAAGTGCCCCATCCCCCTGAGAATTATCCAAGTGTTCATTAATTTCTTCACATAGAGGATCTAAAAGAAATATGTCATGCTTACTTCCTGGATATTTAGGTAAAAACAAAGAAAGCACAACTTTATCTTTATTATGAAAAAAAATTATATAGGAATATTCAAGCCATCCTAAGATCCTGTCATAAAAATTAGGATGCAAACTATGAATTTGATGAAACGAATATATCAATGGGGAATACATCATAAGAGGATTCATGACATCAATTAGATCATTGGTTTGAACGCTTCCTTTGATGAGATTGATCATTTCAAAATGTGAAGCATAAAAATTAAAATATGAACTAATCAAAGAATGAATATGCAATGCAGAATATTTGATCTCCATAAGAATGAGCGCATTGTATTTTTCAAAAATGAATCGTGTAAAATCTTCTTGCAACATGTATTTTTCCCATGCGAGTGATGAAAGTGAAAGAGCATCAAATCCGACTTCATAATTGTTATGTTCATAATTAATTTCACCAAATTTTGGCATATCAAAAAGATTTGATTGTGATGGAAAAGAGTAAGATATCGTGGGTAAAGTATCACATCCACCAGAATCTAAGAAGAGATCAAGATATAAAGAGTAAAAGGAATGAGAAATAAGCACATGAAAAGAATCTCTTGAGCTATGATATTTAACAATGGTATTCTCAAGACATTCCTCTTCACTTTCCTTAAAACTTTCACTATGTTTTGGTGATAAATCCTTCAACATAACATGATCGTCTAAATTTGCCTCATGTATGATAGATAATTCAAAACTTTTGTGAAAAACACCTAATCTTTCCTATGGATAAGGTACGTTTTGAGGATGAAGGTTTAAGGTTTCTTCTTCAAATTGCAGATTTACATCTCTAATCGGTTTCTTGGGAATGTTAGAATACTTAAGATTTTTTTCCTCACCTAAGTGTTCTTCAATAACTGAGTTTAAGTATTGATTAGAGCAAGAGTTCGAAGAATATGGACATTCACCTTGACCCAACATCAAATATTCTTCCACGATGGTCAAGGACTGAGTATACAATGATTCAGAGGAAAAACAAGTTTGATTGTCAGTAAGAACCTTTTCAATAGGCTCTACCTCCCTTGCTTGTTCAAAATTTTCTGATGGATTCTTCTCATCCCACGAACAAAATTCTTCTCACAATTGAGTGATAGGATTTGTAATTGGTTCATCATTCATGATTGAACATGACTGGATGAAAGGGACGCAAGCATCATAGAGGAGATTTAGTACAAATGACATGTCATCAAGATTAAATTTACAGAGAACATGATGGATTCTTGTTGAAAATCCTTCTAGAGATGAGTTGTCATTGATTATCAAAGTCTGAAATCCTTCACATAATTGATTGTAATCATAGATTTCAAAAGTATCTAAAAAGTCCTCTACAAATTGAAACCAATTAAAAATGTGATATGTTGGAAAAGACTCAAACCAATGTTTAATCCGACCCCTAAAAGTAAAAGCGAACAATCTGCACAAAACTTTTAAATCAGAAATGTCATGTTTGATGCATTTGCACCAAAACTTGTTAAGGTGGTATTTAGCAGATACATCGTCCACACCATCAAAGGTGAGTTTGGACAAGTGAGAGACTGTCTCATTGGGAACATCAGGTAATGAGAAGTGGAAAGCATGTTCCAACACAGTGATTTGGGGAGCCATGGGGAAATTAAATACATTCGAAATAAAGGCTCCTACGGGGCCAGTTGTCAGTCAACCCTCCTTCTAGTGCCATTTGTTGATGAGAAAAATTGACCTGCCTTCAACTGGAAGAATAGATCCGGACTGGGGTTGTCTAAATAACCCAAGTCGTTTGTTGTAACCTATTCTGACGGGTTTAATGGCTCTGTTATCCAGCTAGGGTCCTAAAACAAAGAAAATAAATAAACTAACTAATGCTAAAACTATAATAATATATCAACTTTAATCTAATTATTTACAAATACATTCAACAGAAAGATAAATATGAACATGCGATTTATGTACACAGTAATTATAGATTGCAAGTTTTCGGTGAATGCCTTGCAAAATAAATGTTTGGTAATTGTTTTCGAAAGTAGATAAAGAAAGCACATATTTATATTTTATATATTTTTTGTTTTATAATCTAAGATCTAAAAAAAACTTAAAAATATATACTAATTAAAACATGACTTGAAACAAGGATATCCTAACGGTCAAAGCCAATTTAAACTTTTCTTGCTTCATTCATAGATAAACTAATAACAAAACTTAAATGGAAATAAAGCTAACCTGAGATTAGTTTCATACTATGTCTATGTCTTTGTGCAGTCCAAAACTCCAGTTGTCTCGCTTGTAAGAGAAATCTATGACAGGCTTGTACTAATGCCTCCTGAATAAACTCCAGGTGTTTATTGACAGCTAGTATATAAGAACACAATAGTAAACATGTATGTACAATGATCTTATAATTATGAATGATTACAATAAGAGAAATATTAATGTAAAGCATTCATTTTATCAATCAACTAGACATCAAACGTAAATCATGATATTAAAATTGATATAATGATCACAGTGATAATATGTGAAACAACAAGTTATAGACAAAATTTAAAAGCATTCAATAAAATGAAATAGCATATGCTAAAGAGGCTGAAATTGTGTAACATATCAATATTTCATAATATAAAAGTCAAAACATAGATGGAACAATGTCAAAGTGGTCTAAAGACAAAATGTGAAACACTTGTCCATATAGTTCTGAGAATTGCATGCCTATAACCTGTTCCAGCCAAAGATATCTCACTTACAAAATGAACGGTATTTAAAGTAACCTGAGATCGCATACTCATATCTCATAGGATAGAGTTGGATATCCAAAAATCAAGCACTAATACAAAAATAGTGGGTTGAAAACCCACTTATAACAGAGTTGGTTTCTTAAAACAAAGTTTTTTTTTTTTAAAGAAAACTACTAATCACTTAGGCATATAATTGAAAATATTAACTCCAAATAATCAGCAGCGACATCTCCCAATTCCTGAGAAAAGCAACAACAATTCGATAAATTAGAACAAACAATTACTAATAACTAATTTTTTATTAAAAGAGACCTGATTTTAGATAATAATTCAAACTGATTTTTAGAAAAAGATAAGCTACAGGTTTCTGTAGCTAGTCTAAAATAGTAAAAATAAAAAATAAGAATATGTTTATTTAATTTTTTTCAAACAGAATCATATCCAAAAATAAAAAACTATCAACTATTTCATCAATTTGACAAATTCAAATTTATGATGGTGGAATTTGTTTAGTTTTCTAATGATCATATTATTAGGTTGCTTAGTTCTATTGTTTATAAAAAATAAGTCTAAATTACTTTGTTTTTCATTCCTGCCTTTGATAATTGATTTGTTTAAAACCACCTGAGTTGGCTCATGAATAGAAACCACAGGAAACATGTCCTTTAACTCATCTAAAAACCTCCTCCAATGACTTTCTAGGCATGAAAACAGATCGTGGTTTTTTTCCCAATGGGTTCCGAATAGCAACAAAAGTTTGATATGTGGTAGCATGGTCTTCTTGTGGATCAACACACAGGTCTTTGATAGCAGGTTTTATCTTTTGTCTATGATATAATTCAGTCGTTTTCTTCATATCTTCAAACCCACGGAGAGGAAAGGGGAAAAAGAAAAACTCGGATGAAAAAAAAAATATGAGAAAATGTTGTCTAGAAAATGAAACATACCTATGAAATAGATCCGTTTCTGAAGAATCTTCCCTTGAAGAAGGTAAATGACCCCATTTTTGAAATGGGTTTTAAAGGGTTTGGCCTAATACATAACCGTTTGCTCAGAAATTCTCTCGCAAAAAAGTGTCTCTGGTGTGCAATTACGGGTCTTAAAACAAAACAAAAAATACTCAGTCATTTGGTTTGATTCGCACCCTAGGTGCCATAACAAATGTAACCAAAATGCAACAGGGATAACTCTGGATAGTTTTGGTTTTGACTCGTGGGAGCAGTAGGAACAAGTGTGAATGGAGAGTGGGTATACAAAAATAACATAGCTTGTGTGTTATCATAGCCCAGATAGTGGGAGTGAAAACCAGGGGTTTGATTGTAATCTTTACCATTCCTTGTGATGAGAGCTAAACATACAGAGTACTGAAACCCAATGCAGGTAATGAATGGCTCATTAATATGTCAATCCAGCAAGGTGAGGCGAGGACATGAGTACAGCAAGTGTGTATTCATTTTTATGATTGTTGGTATGACCATTGAATCTGTGACAGGAATATCACACAAATATCAAAAGCTCTTCACAAATTGAAAACTATCAAACCATTAAAACAATAATCGTATTAACACAAAAAAATGGGTCTAACAACCATTTTATAAGATTTATATTTCAATAACATATGAATGGTTTGTTTAAAGATGTTCCTAAGGCATAAAATTATTAAAACAAGCCAAGTTTTATGTTTAATTCATGCTTATAGTCATGAATTAATATTAAAACAATCAAAAATCGAAAAAATAAAAATTAATAAGTTAGGCTTTAACCCAACAGTCATTTCGAAACTTAGAAAAAGTTTACAAATTCGAGGTGATGGCAGCTACGATCGAAAGTAATCTCTTTTGATCGTGTTAAATATCAAAATAATGTGTGGCTACCAACAATCCTCCATCCCAGCATCTAGTCTGAATACTAGTATTGGACTTGGGGGCATGGCTCCTCCACATACTCCATTTTCTATTGGTGGTGCTCATGTCCCACAAATGACTCCTACAGTTGGAGGCCTTCCTCCTTTTAACCCTGGGTCTAATCCTAGTCCTAATGCCTCTGTATGGAGTAGCCAACTTGGAGGACAAGCTATCGCTTACGGTCTATCCTTTACACCTACATCCCTTGTACCGATTCTGAACAACACGTTTGGCATGATGAATCCACCTTTATCCTCCGGATTCACACCTGGAGGAAGTCATTTTCATACCTTGGGAAACCCTGAAGCTCGAGCTACTCCAACTGGGGGAAGTTTTTACAACCTTCATCATAACATTCCTACTGGAATGGTGCCCAACCAACCCCTCATGAATCAGTTAGGAGGAGGGTCTTACAATCCCAGATAGGGCCATGGTGAATACCAAAACCCTGGATGGGCTGCAATTCCCCAACAACAATCTTTACAAGGAGCTTTGGGCTAGATGTCGCAACCTCATCTCCCTTTTCTGTACATGCTCAATCTGCCAGACTTGTCTAATTTAATGAATGACCTTGTGTGTCATGATCCAACATGCCCCCCTGCCCCACCAAGCTTCCTTCGGATATTCCAAAATTCGAGAGAAAAACTGGTGAGGATCCTGGTAATCACGTCACTAATTTTCACCTTTGGTGCTCTTCGAAATCCCTTCACGACGATTCTATTTGTTTAATATTGTTTCAACGCACCCTCATAGGGGTCGTCATGAAATGGTATATCGAGATACCAAGGGGGACATATGGAACTTTTGATCAAATGGTTTTAGTCTTCCCCAACCACTTCCAATTTCTAGTATGTTATGATGTGGGCATAGAACTTATATCGAACTTCCATCAGGATAAAGCCACTCATATCTCAGATCACATCCAGGAGTGGCATAGACAGAAGAGGTTGATTAAGGCCTACATACCCCCTAAATTCCTTCTAGAGTAGTTCCTTAAGTCTCTACAGCCTTATATTTTGAAGGATGTTTCTATATCTGGGGTTACATTTGAGGAAGAAGCGATTTTTAAAGCCCAACAGTTAGATCTCATATATTCTTAGTCTGGGATGTTATATGATATTCTTCCAGACGCACTAAGGTCAAACAATGACCCTAGACAAAATCTCGAGCCTCATGTTGATGGAATTGTAGGCTTTGCCAATGTGAAATCTGTAGACTCAGTGACAAACCATTTGAAAGAGTTGTCTCTAAACCAGTCTGTAGCAGGGTCATCTTCGTCCGTGTCCTCCAATCCCACGAAATTGGTGGATGTACATTATGTGCAATCATCGATCAACCCGAATGGTGACCAACAACCAGGAGGGAATAAAAATAAAGGACGTGGCAATAATTGTAGGGGTGGGAAGAATAATTTTAAACCCAAGGACAATGGTAATAATGAGAATTTGAATAATAATGTTGGCAAGGGAAAGAAAGAAAGGGGGAAGGTGAAGTTTCCCTGCAATCTTTGTACATACAATCAGCTTACACACTTATGCCCCAAACTTGTGGAATCTGTGAGGCTTTTATATCTGCCTCCTGTTGTGCTGACTAATCCTTTTCCACATAATCAGCACATGACATCGAGCTCCTCAAATGCCAGAAATGCAGCGAGTGGGATTCAAAACCCACTGACGCAATACGATGATCGTTTATGCATCAATATGGTTAAATCGGAGGTTAATGTATCCACTCGATCTTATGATTACAGTTCTCCACAGAATGTACCTAGTCTAGAGTCTCCCCCTCCTCCAGAGACGCCCTTATAGATCGAAAAACCAGATCCCATGCCTTGTATTCCGAAAGGAGTACTCAAGCGCTCTACCCATAATCCTAATGCTAGAGCCACCCAGAATTACTCTATTGTTGAGGATCTCGGTCAAACCCCTTGTGCGATGTTGGCTCTAGAGGTACTCCAAACGTGTCATTCATAGAGGAATGCCTTGATATCTGCGTTAGGAGCTCAATATCCTTGTGGCTCTAAAGTTATCAAGTTTGGCATCACAGATGTGAAGCCTCTCTTTCCTTACCATGTGGCATTCCAAATCCATGTGGGTAACTCAAAGTACACCTTCAAACTTATTGTTTTTTATGAAGGTGTTGCAACATGTGTGATGTCCCTGGTATGTTGGAAATCTTTTGACGCTCCGACCCTTTCTCAATATCTGACCATGTTGACTACTTTTGATAGTCATTCCTTCTGCCCTCATGGTATTCTTATTGTCTTCCTGGTCCATTTAGGTAGGAAGACAGTAGAGGTGGACCGTGGATGTCGAGGTGGTTGATGTGCCCCTCGACTATAACTTGTTACTAGGATGCAATTGGACTTATATTATGATTGCAATCATATCGTATGTCTTCCACAGTATTTTCTTTCCTCACAATGGGAAGATCGTGATGATCAACCGGTTGTATTTTGTGTATGCTAGCCCTAATGCATTTGTTGGACCGTCGATCCCCATGATCACCAATTCTCAGCCGGCAACTAAGAATATTAGTGTTGGAATGTATTCATCCCTTATGGGTACCTTCGACTTCATGGCACTAGTTCATCATATATACGCCATGTCCAGTAGGTCTACTTCGTCAAAGAGGTTCGTTCCTTTCCTCACTTCATATTTTAATGATCATTGGACCCTACCTTACTTGACTGTGTCTTGTGAAGGTCAGAAACATACTGGAATGGCCATGACACTATCGACAGTAGAGATAGTGTATCAAAGTTTTCTTGACTCTTCCATCGATCTGAATCCTGTTACCTCATAGACAGACGAGGAGGATCCTGCTCTAGAGCCCATGTGGGCCAGTTCATCACCTTGTTCACATGATTTCCTCGATGAGACTTTACCTTCAGATGAATCTATCATAGAGGCCATGAATGGTTCTCATAGGCTATGGGATGATATGCATCATCGCTCTTATTTTTCTCCCAGAGCTTGCCATAATCGAACAAGATGATTTTCAATATCCCTTGAGAGAGATAGTCAGTCACGTTGTAGTTCCACTTGATACACACGTCATTTATTTCGAAGGAAACATGGAGATTATCTCTCCTACTTTCATGATCGATATCTCCCGTATTCCTGGAAAGGTTGAAAATGTATACATCGGTGCGGATTGTTCGCCAGAAGAAATTTTGATCTACACCGATATCTTCAAAGAATTATGTGATGTGTTCGCTTGGTCATATGAAGAGATGCCAGGAATCGACCCTCGGATTGTCGAACATGAGATTAAAACCTACCTATATGTTAATCATGTTTGACAACGTCTTAGAGCTGCCAATCCTAGGAAGGCCCCTGCTATTAAGGCAGAGGTAGAAAAATTGCTTAATGTTGGCTTTATCTACCTGATTCCCTTGACTGAATGGGTATCCAATCTCGTTCCTGTGAATAAAAAACAAGGAACCATTCATGTATGCGTGGATTTTCATGACCTAAATACATCTTGTCCAAAAGACAACTTCCCAACACCCTTCATCGATCAGATTCTCGAAAAATGTGTGGGAAGCGAAATTTTTTCTTTTATGGATGAATTTTGAGGGTATAACCAAATTCAGATTAAACCCAAGGACCAACATAAGACATAATTTATTTTCCTTGGGGTGATTTTGCATACCAGAAGATGCCTTTCAACTTAAGAACGTTGGAGAAACCTTCCAATGATCCATGACCTTCACATTTCATGATCTCAAGAACATAGTCAAATCCTATCTCGACGATCTCGCTACTCACTCCCATAAGAGAGTGGATCACCCTAAACACCTTCGACTAGTTTTTGAAATATGTCGCAATTATCGCATCCGTTTGAACCCTCATAAATGCATCTTTTGCGTTAGGTCAGGTTGAATTCTAGGATTTGTAGTCTTTGAGAATGGGATCATGGTAGATCCATTAAAGGTTGAGGCAATACTTCGATTTCCTCCCCCTTGCACTATTCGTCAACTTCAAGGTTTACAGGGGAAACCTAACGTTTTACGACGATTTATAGTGAACTATGCCAATATTACTAAGGGTTTCATGCATCTCTTAAAGAAGGACACTCCTTTTATCTAGGATAAGCGAGCCTAGGAATAATTCGATGCTTTGAAGAAAGCCTTGGTATCGATGTCTCTACTGAAGTCTCCAGACTATGGTAGAGATTACTTGATTTATGTCACCGTGTCCAAAGAGACGATTGGTATGGTGTTGGTTTAGTAGGATGATGAGCTCTGGTAGAACGTCATTTACTATCTTAGTCGAAACTTAGTTTTCCCTGGACTAAAATATTCTCATGTTGAAAAGCTAGCTTTGGTTTTCATTCACGCAGTCCAACGATTACGACACTATATATTTCTTTGCAAAACTACTGTGATTCTCGATGTCAATCCATTTCAATACGTCCTTACTAGGCGTATAATAGGGGGAAAGTACAATAAATGGATTGTCATTCTACAAGAATTCGATCTCGATTTCGCTTTTGCGAAGTCCAAAAAGTCACTAGTCTTTGCAGAGTTAATATCCAACTTCCCTTGGTTAGAGGAGGATGTCATTCATGTTGATTCATTTGCATATGAACACATTTTCCTTGTCTCATCATCGGACACCTAGTATGAAGCTATTTTTGTCTATATTCAAACTTTTAAGTTCCCTCAACATCTCTTGAAATATGAACAATGGTGTATACGATACCAAGCTAAGAATTACCTTAACATCAGTGACACTCTCTATCGTCGAGGAGTAGACAATGTCCTGTGTCATTGTTTAACTCACGAAGAAGTTGAGCCTGTTCTAAATGACTGCCATAGTGGGGCTTGTGGTGGTCATCTATCTGGTCTTGCGACAACCCAGAAACTTTTGTGAGCCGATTATTTTTGGTCGTTTGTTTTTAAATATTGCATCGAAGCGGTTAAGAAGTGTCACCTATGCCAGGTGTTCACTCGTAAAATGTGCTCACATACAGCTCCTTTCCATCCAGTCGTTACTGTCGGTCCCTTCACCACGTGGGGGGTGGATTTTGTGGATTGCAACCCAACTTAGGCTGGGGGGAATCAATACATTATCATGGTTGTATATTACTTTAATAAGTGGGTTGAGGCCATGCCTAAAGTTAAATCCAATGGTAATATTGGTTCCTTCTTTGTTTTCAATCAAATCATATCCAGGTTCGGAATCCCAAGTGATATTGTCACTGATCATGGCAGTCACTTTCAGAATAAAATGATGAAATAACTAGCATCAAAACTGGGGTTTAAACATGGTCATTTTCCCCCTTAATACCCATGGGAAAATGGACAAGTAGAGTCCGTAAACAAGTCTCTCAAGACCATTTTCCAGAAAATTGTCAGCCAGAGAAAATCTGACTAGCAAATCATACTTTACCTAGCACTTTGGGCATACCGAACCTCAATTAAAACTTACACCAATTTTTCTCCTTTCCAGTTAGTACACAGTCTAGAGTTGATATTACCTATTGAATGTGAAATCCCTTCTCTTATATTGGCAGTTGCACTCCTACCTGACACTTTTGGTCTCTAATAATGCCTCATACACCTAGAGAGTCTAGATGAGCAATGTTGAGATGCCTCCACAGATATCGAAGCAAATAAAATATGTTTCAAGGTCCAATATGATAATTTTGTCTATCCTTGACAGTACACTGAGGGTGACTTGGTCCTTATATATGATCAAGCCAAATAACCATAGGGGGTAGGCAAGTTCAAACCCATGAGGCACGGTCCATGTTAAGACCCAAATATCAATATAGCATAGAAAAACCTCAGAATAAGTACTCAATGCCTTGAAAAAAAGAGAATTTCAAATAATAAGCCTCTTCAAGGGGGCAACCTCCTTATACCAAATAAATTTCCAAATACAAGATGATTCCAAATG
>SNQJ01S0169321.1:36200-52560 GCA_010110895.2 Picea sitchensis | reverse complement strand
TGGATTAGATGTTTGAACATTTAGTGAGCATAGTTGTGCAATTACACCTTGATGCCCCTTTTTCAATAATTTTTTCATGTCATTAGAGTTTATCACCTTATTGGGCTTCCTTATGATACCTCTTAATTCAATTTTGTTTCCTTCCAATAAAAATTTCATGAACAATTCTTGAAAATTAAAAGCCATTGTTCCTAATGATTGTAACCATTGGATTCCTAGTACGACATCAGCACCACCCATGGGTATAGAAATCATTGAACTATTCATTACATATTCCCCCATAGTAATATTGATCTTATTGCATTTTCCTGAGAAATTGATAGTTCCTCCATATGCAATCATTACTTGAAACTTTGGCACTGGATATACAAAGAAATTGAGAGCTTTGGATAATTTATGGTGAATGAAATTATGAGTACTACCAGAATCAATTAGGAATATTACCTTTTTCTTTTTGATATATCCTTCAATATTGATCATTTGAGGAGTGTTAGTTCCATCCAATGCATTACACGATATCGTGGGATTCAACTCTTCAGAAGAAATCACTTCTACGTTTTCATCTTGAGATGGTTCTTGTTCTTGTCCTTGTTATTCTTCCTCTTCACAATCTATGTAGAATAATTTCTTATCACCACACTTATGTCCCTTACTATACTTGTTGTCACAATTAAATCATAAACCTTTTTCTTTTCTTTCCTCCAATTGTTGAGGTGTCAACCTTGTACGTTGAGGTGTTTTAGAAGGAGTGTTATTCTCTCGATAGATGTTAGGAGTGGTCCTTCTAGTAGCCATAGCCATATTTTTACTTTCAACATTTATTGCCACCCTAAATTCATTCTCCAATGATTTGGGTTCCCAAGGGAAAACCTCATGTTGAATGTTATCCCTTAAAGTTCCTATGAATACATCAATCAAGTGCTCATATAGAATATATGTTACCTTTATATTCAATATTTGGAAGTTCTCAATGTGCTTTGTAACTGAACCCTTTTGCTTGAGATTTATCAATTGGCTAAAGAAGGTATTGCTCCTTGTATCCTCATAGTGTGCTATCATTTCTTCCATGAAAATTGTCCAAGTGACGAGTGATTTGCAAGAACAAATCCATCGATACCACATAAATTGATTGGGTTCTAAATATAAAGAAGCAATTCGTACCTTTTGTGTATGTGGCACATCATGTAGATCAAATAATTGCTACATTTGAAGTATCCATGTGATTGGGTCCTTGCCATCAAACTTCCTCATATCGATCTTAGGAACATGGTTGGTCTTCAACCCAAAGTTGGAGTTTCTCCATTCTTGATTCATATTCCTTATGTCCTCATCATGAATTTCATGGGATACATTTTCACTTTCAGGTGTCCTCTCTATTAGGAAATTTTTCAATCCTTCCATGATCTCCCCTTTTAAACCATCCATCATCCCTTATAGTTCATCTTTTGTCACTGTGTTCTTCTGTAAATCATTTATGTCCCTATGCATTTCTTCACCTTCATTAAGAGTCCAAGTAGGACTATCAGGAGGCTTATTTGGTGTACAAGTTCCCTTTTTTGGTGGAATGTTGGCCAAGTAAACCTTGATTTTGAGGTGGTTCTGCTACACAATCTTTATTCTATTGTATCTCCAAAATTTTGGCACTTCTAGGTATGAAAATTTATTTTTTGTAGTTCTTTGATATTTATTCTTTGTAATGCCATAGGTCTGATCAAAATTGAATGTGACAAGTGGAATTTACGGTAACTTCCCCAGAGGTTTTTTATTTTTGGACTTTCCAGGAGATCTCAATTGTATAGCATGCCTCGCACAAAATAATTGATATACAATTCTCAAAATTGTACCGAAACTACTACAGACTGTTCAATATCCAATGCAACTGGTCTCACTCAATTTGGATACTCTATGAATAATTTATGATTGTTTTACCCGGAACACCTGCTTGAGACTAGTCAATAGGGCTAGTCAGATACCCTATCTTCCATAGGGTGTATCTACAAATATAAGATGACCCAGAAGCTGACATTTTTATCATAGATACCTTAGTAATTTTTGTGAATATCCTTCAGATTTCGGGGTCTGAAACGTTATAGAAAAACTTTTATAGAGAAAATTCTGCGATGACTCAATTCGGTATGATTCCATAACCCTATCTTACACAGGTTGTATCTATGAAAGTATAAGGCCTCAGGAGTTGAAATTTGAACCCAACGTGCCTTGATCCGTCTAATAAATATCCTCCTAGGGGTTTCTTGTGAAACATTGTATAAAAAAAAGTATAGCGAAAATTCCAAGATGTCTCAGATGTAGTAGTGAAACCCTAATACCTTGAGCTCTGATACCATATGTTAAGAACCAAATATCAATATAGCATAGAAAAACCTCAGAATAAGTACTCAACGCCTTGAAAAAGAGATAATTTCAGATAATAATCCTCTTTGAGGGGGAAGCCTCCTTATACCAAATACAATATGATCCCAAATGAAAATGTCTCCTTGGTATATATAGGAGACTAGGAGGTACAATTACAACTAATGGACCCAAGCCAACATAAACAAAATAACATTAACAATGTAATATGCCCCAATTGAGGGGTAATGTGCCACTATTCAGGGCTTAATAGTCCCTATATCGTGTGACATGTCTTAGAAAAAGGATCCTATGAATTAGAAGATTATGAAGGGAACATGTTGGTTGAGCCTAGGAATGGGCTCTATTTGAAAAGATATTATTCTTGAGCCCCAAACTTGGGCCTAACTTTTTGTATACTAATGTATTTTAGTGTATATATATCTTCCCTTTGTTTTTATCTTCGTCTTACTTATCAAGTTTTCCCTTGGTTGGCAAATGTCAACGGAGTCTTCGGTCTACGTGGGATTCACAGACAGGGCCAGTCGTCATACACAGAACTTGGCTTCTACCGCTTGAGTTATTTACTCACCCGAGGGTCTACTAGTGTATTAAGGTGGCATTTTCCTATGGTCATCCATGAATAATGTGGTTGAGTATAGTGTTGTTATAGAACTTTTACGTGATTCCATTTCACATGGTATTCACTTGTTAGAAGTGCCCCTGGACTCCTAGTTACTAGTATGTCAGTTGAACGACAGTTACCGTGTGTGAGACCCTACTCTACTCTGACGATTCTTACAGGTACAAATTTTAGAACGACATTTTGATTTGATTACTTATCATCACATACCTAGAAGTTATAATTATGTATTTTATGCATATGTTAATTTTGTTTTAGATTGGCATTTATCACATAACTAAAGCAGAGAAAACACTTTCATCAATGTACACATTGTCACATAAGTAAAGTCGAAGATCATTTTATATATATATATATATATTTCATCTCTCAAAAAAATATGATGCCATAGTACAAAATTGGGGCTGACACCCTAAAAATACATATACGGTCGATCATACAATAGTCATGACATCTACACATGTGGCGTCAGACGTGTGTTATGATAGCATACTATGGAGCTTGTGAGATCCCGAAAGAGTCATACCCAAGCACGGGGAACACCTACCACTTGTCATTGCATCACCTCTGGCAGATCCTCCTCATGAACCATGGGAATACTCTGTGTCAAACTAGACAGGTTTCCCTACACGTTTTTAAGCACTCTATCAGCATCCCCTCCCGCTGCCCCATCCCCCCGGTGCCTTTTTCGGTGTCATGGAAGTTCATCCAGCCATCATGGACCGATGTCTGCATCACATACATGTTTAGTTAGTACTTGACATCATCCAAAAATAATTTTTTTTTCTTATGCAAAAATACAAAAAAAATGAAATATTCAAAAAACTTTGACATATCTATGTCTCCGTAGATGGAACCTGGTGGTAACAGCATGTATGCATATCCTCTAAATTCAATCCCTATGTAAGGGTAATCCTCCATATCCATCACCTATCGACTCCACCAGAAGAAAAACTCCTCGTTGTAGGGTATTGACACCCTACCACCCCCATGTCGCCTCATCACCTTGGTCCATCATGTCATTGTTGGATCACAAGGTCCATGAAGAACAATCTCAAATCTAGGGCCCAAGCCTGGAACCCACTCAAAGAAAAAACTACAAAGGATAGACGTGAACCCGAAGTTCCTATTTATACCTAGTTTGGAGTATGTTATTTGGCTCTTCATGTTGGCCAATAGTGAGGTGCACCAATCGTAAACCATGGGTCGCAAGCACTCCACTAAATAGAACATAAGTGGCCTCGATGCCTGGTGAAAAGAGGTCGACCCTATGATCCATGTCAACACTAGGACAACAATATTGAGACTCATATAGTTGATCTCTCTGATTGGGATATGGATCCCTACTTTCTCGGTCCCTGCAATGTAATGAGTGGCTATGTATTGGGAGTTGGCTCCCTACCTTCTCAGTCCCTGCAATGAAATGAGTGGCTATGTATTGGGAGTTCTCTCCCTACCTTCTTGGCCCCTGCAATGAAATGAGTGGCTATGTAATCCTCTATGTTCATTCCACTCCCAGATCCCCAGGCTTTGAGGTTGACCAACTCACCCTGGCGCGACAATCCCATCAAGAAGTAGATGTCCTCAAATTCAATTCTTAATGGTTTTCCATCAAGGTTGAAGGTCTCAGTAACCGGATCCCAATAGTTCACAAGCAGTTGAAGCAGTCTCACTTGAGCCCTCATACCTTTGAGAGCCCAAAACTTGTATAGCCCACATATTTTTAAGGCCATCTGGGCCCGTGTATCTTTCTCCATTGTAGCATCCACCTCTTCATGCTCTCTTTCTCTCCACTCTAGCACCATCCTGCAAGATTCAAACCATTTTTTGAGTTAGCAACATTTAAAAAACCTTATCCACAGACATGTATGTGAGCTACAGTGTACACAGTCACGTATAAAGTTGCTTATACGCTGGATGTTTTGCAAATAGTCATGTATAGGTATGTGTATATGTGACCCCATGATATGTAGCCCACGTACACCTTAGTTTCTAAGTTGCACCCTAAAAAACTTAAAAAATGAGGCCTAATTAAAAAATTTAATCCACCAGAAAGAAAGAGAGGAGAAAGATGAATTACCTGGTCCAGACGGTTTTCGATTATGTCGCTCATAGCTCCCGTAATCAACAGTTGAAATTCAGATGTAATTTGGTCCAAAATACACTATTTGGGTAAAAAATATAAATGGTATAGTAAAATTGGTTTTTTTTACTATTTATAGCAAATTTTTACCCACTTTACATAGTTTCATACAATATTTTGGCCTAATGGACTAATACGACAGTGGATGGAGTTGTTTTTTGTGGTTTTATCCAAGGATTCTTGCATTTTTTCAGCGCCATGTCCCCCATTCGTAACTTTGGATAGGTATTTTCATCACCCAGCATATAGGATAGGTACCCAATCCATCATTCACACTTGCATAATCCTATGAATGAAACTCATATGCCTTAGGTACGAACCCATTTAATAGCAACACAGAACCTTCTATCTGCAACTATAAGTGTTGTTATTGAATTGTAGAGACTTACCAAACATGGGTACCCTAGTTAGATCCTCTGCTTCATTCAGTGCACATGTAGATATTTTTGTCAGTAGGATCGGCAGTCCCTTATAGCTAATACATGACTTTGTGTTTGAACCTCATTTATTACTCATAAACATGCTGACCTATACCTAAAGGACTCCCAATGAGTCTGATTTAAGCTCTTTTTTTACTCTCTCAAAAAGTGAAAAGATTGTCGAGTGAACTTGTCTCTTTCACACTCGTAAATTGGATTTGAAAGGATGTCTATTTGGTGCAAGTTTACCCCTTTTTCAAACCAAGTAGACTAATAATACAAAAAAGGACATTTTTTGGCGTTAAGTTTTAATTGCATCTCATTCTCTTGTTTGCAGTATTGAGACTATTTATGGTTCTCTCTTTCGCATTATAATCCTATCACCTCAGCAATTTGCATCACCAGCCAAGCAGAGCCTTGTTTATATCCTTTGAAGCTTGACACCCGATACCCAAGAGGAAACATTCCCTCAAGTGTTCATCTCCTGCATGCACTTCATTGCATTGAGCATAGGTATGTTCCACTGTTGGAACTAGTTGTTTACTTGCGACGCTCATTTCCTCCTATGTATCATAGCATTTATTTGACTATGAAAAAACAAAAAAAGATGGGCAGGAAATGAATATTATCTTATATTGGCAAAAGTCGTGTCGCCTTTGAACAGAGCACAAAATTTTTGAGTCCACTTGTCATCAAAATTTTGGGTTATTATGACCTTAGGAAGTTGAGCTCGTTATGTAGAGTTTTCACCCCTAACTGGTTACTCTTCAAATCCCTATGGAGAGTTTGTTTGATGCCTCCTACATCACAAAGTTTCATCATCAAGTCTATGTTTCCAGAGTCGTCCATATGTCTCATGCTCGTGCTCAAAGGATACCTATCAACCTGTGTCATCCATTCCTCAGAACTCTTGACTTTGCATGTTGGGCATACCCTCAATGTGTCTCATAATTACATGAAACTATAGTCCTATCGTGCACCCTAGTCCTACTTTCATCATTGGTATCTAACCTTGAACCCAGTAGTCGACATTTCATTATTGGTCATTGACTGGGGGGTTTCCCTTGTGTTCGACGGCAAGAAATCTATTCACACATTGGGATTCATACGGTGTCTTGGATTCCATTAGCCTTATTGGTGGTTTCCTCGCCTTTTTCGGTAGTTTTCCTTATTGTTTGTTATTCAAAGGGTATTTTTCGTGTCCCGCTTGCATCTGGTACATGCAAAATATGCACAGGGTTGTTGGTTTGTGAACATGTTCTTTGTTTGATTTCCTCCAACTCATCAATCTCCTACTTTGTACCTCGTGTTGAATGATGAGATGTGTTTTAATTCTCTTCTTCCATCAAGTCTCCTTCCATCGACTTCATCTCGTCTATTCTGGAAACAAGACCTAGAGTCCTATGAGTACCTAGAGGCTTGCAGTCATTAGTGGCATCTTCTCCCACCATCGACAGTTAGGAATACACCAATGTCTCTTGATCGATGGATTCTTCAAGTGTTCGACCCTGAAACCTTTATTCACACTTGTAAGAATGTACTCGGTACCTTGATACCTACTTTCATTATCGGTAGGTTGTCTTGGGTTTGTTAATGACATACCTTACTGATTGGTAATCAAACGAAGTCTCATTGTGTTCGACATCAACTCCTTTATTCACGTGATGTATACTTGGACCTTTGTTAGAATGTTGATCCAAAAAGGATCCAGAGAAGGTTAAGAACAACTCAGAAGCAACTTAGAATGCTCAAAATGGCTTCAGCGGACAGCAAAAGGGCAAATATTCAAAGTTCCCAAAACTCCATTAAAATGGTATTATTGTGAAGATCATGTCGCAATATTTCTAACGGCACAAACGGCTCGTCAAACGGAGTTACGGATCAAAAGTTATAAGCGGTCAAAGTTCAGTCAAACCTGGTCAAAGTCAAAAAGTCAAATTAACACATGGCACCACTACAAGGGTGACATGTGGCACATCTGATTTTGCATGGGATGATGTGGCAATGATGGAAGACATGTGGGCAAGTTAGGTGATGACAGGTGTCAGTTTCATGGGCGAATCATGTGATGACAAGTGGCATTTTTCATGGACAAATTATATGGTGCCACATGGCCCAGTCATGGGCTGCCACGTGGCACCCCTCTAATGGCTGTTATGTGCAAAAAATTTATTGACTCCATCGAATTCGAACTCATGACTGCCAAATAGCCCAAAGTCCCCACAAATCTATGCAACCATTAAACTATACAACACTTCTTATATGTAATATGGTTTAATTGTTATTTAAGTTTAAATTCTGAATTAAGGCACCAAAGGGAGGGGATATGCCTTCGATCTAGCCCATGTTCACATGCTCTAGCACCATATGACCATGTTCTTCCACCCACTTAGGGGCTTAACCCAACGGACCACTATATTTAGCATATTCTCCGCCAATTATTACCATTCTGCCAACTAAGTGGTCACCTACTATATTTAGCAGAGCACGCCTTTCTTATAACCACTTTCCAAAAAAGGAGAGTCCACAAGATTTGATCCCCGAGACCTTCGCCTAACCGCACCCTAAGTTTAGCTACGGCAACCAACATGCCAACAAATTCATTTGTTACAAAAAAACTACCCGGAACTTGTATATAAGGGGGCTTAGACAGTGCATTCGGAACAGAGCACAAGAGAGGAAGGTCGAGTGCATCCTTACAGTACAAATTTTTGCACAGTTTTCGAGGTTGGGTACGGATTTTGAGATCTATCCAGTCATTTATTGTAGGAACAGTGGCACAAAAATTGAGGCAGGGGTGTCTTAGGGGCATGAAAGTGTCTGACTCGAATTGAGGCGTGGTGACATTCATTTTATGTAAAACGATGTCAAAAATGCAATGGTGGTGTTAACCTGGATAAAAGGTAGGGCTTCCACATTTTCCCCCTTCTTTTCTTTCTTAGAACAAATTTGCGTCAGGGACAATCTGAGCAAAGATTATGTGGCTTAACTCCATAATGAGGTATACTTATGTATTTTTCCCAATTCTTTTGTGGAGTTAATAAAAATACCTACCCATTTGAGAGTAGGACCGAGAGACGTAGTCCACCAGGGCCAAACTCCATTATCAAGTTCTTTGTGTTCATATGGCATGATTATGTCTCTTTCCTTTTCAGGTTTTTCCTTATTTGTGGTGTACTTTTGTTTATGCTCATTTAATACAGATCTTTAATAAGTCACCTGATGAAAAGATCCTGGATCATGTTGGTATCAAAGAATTTGTCTTCGACTTGAATTGTTGAGTATGAGTGCTTACTAGGGCCAAGAATAAGCAGGGTGAAGGAACTCTTAAGACGTTCAATCCTGAAGTTGGTCATGCATCCTGAAGGAAGAATATGGCAGAAGAGAACAAGTGTGATGAATAGGAGAAAAACTTTCACATGGTCTTTTATCGCATGTCAGAAATGGTCGAACTGATGTATGGAGATTACGAGAAGAGGATGAATAAGAAGGACAAGAAAAAGGAAGCGCATGCAGATGATGATGCTTTGGTAAATCAAGGGGTTGTAGGAGATCCTCTTGAGCCTCCATCTTCGCCTTCAAGTTCCAGTTCCTCTTCCTTTGAGCATTCTCATCACTCTCAACATT
This sequence comes from Picea sitchensis, assembly GCA_010110895.2. Lineage (NCBI taxonomy): Eukaryota > Viridiplantae > Streptophyta > Pinopsida > Pinales > Pinaceae > Picea > Picea sitchensis. The sequence goes on along the minus strand of SNQJ01S0169321.1, from coordinate 43,379 downwards.
CTAACCATAAAGCCTCTTTTAATAAACCATTATTAAAGCTTGATGTAAAGTTTTATTTACCTATGTTTAATGGAGATGTTAATCCTGAAAAGTTAGACAATTGGATTTGATAGGCTAAAGTATATTGACGAAGAGGAAGTTAAAGTGCAACTGGCTTCTCTTCGGTTGGAAGGCACCGCTCTCGTATGGTGGGAGAGCAAGCTACGAGATAGAAGTAAGTGTAGTAATCTTCTTTCCTCGTCAGAGTTTAAAATAGAGATAAGGAAGAAGTTATATCCATTAGGGTACTTACATAAAGCAATGATGGAATGGAAAATGTTGAGATAGAGTAAAGGTCAAACTATACAAAGTTTCATAGAAGAATTTATGAAGAAATCTCTAGCATTGAATATTCCTTTAGATTCATATGAAACTTTAATGAAGTATATGGGTGCACTTCACAGTTATATTTTTCATACTTTTCTCTTGTTTAACCCCACTAGTCTTGACGAAGTTTGTGTGCAATCCACTCACCTTGAAAACAGGGGTAAGAATGGACTGGAGGAAAATCCATTCAAGCACTCTAAAAACCATTTCAATGGAAAAGGAAATGGTAAGGACAAGAGGACCGGTGCAACAAAGAAGGAAGAAGGAAAACCCTCTTGCAGCCATTGCGAGAAAACTGGTCATGATGAAGAACATTGTTGGAAACTACATCCAGAGTTAAGTCCAAAGCATTTTGGAGACAAGGGGAAGCCAAAGACCATTGCTACAGTAAAACATGATCTTGGCTCTGATTAAGGCGACGAAGAAAGGATCGCAGCAGTTGGGATGCAAGGTAAAGATTCCTTTTATGCATGTTCAAGTTCTTTAAATGAATCGCATGATGGTGATAAAAGGAGAAGTGCACTATTCCGCATAAGAGTTGTATAGAAGCATACGAAGATAGAAACATTATTTGATCTGAGTTCCCAAGTCAATTAATATCAGAGACACTTGTTAATAAATCGATATTAACCACAAGACCTCACCATAAACCTTACCCTCTTGGTTGGCTATCTGATAAATCAACATTAAATGTCACTAATCAATGTAGGTTGAGGTTTGTTATTACTTCTAAGATGATAGATGACGTGGATCTAGATGTGATTCCTTTGGATGTCTATGGTATTGTATTGGGGAGTCCCTATTTGTTTGATAGACATGATATCTTCTTTCGAAAGGAAAAAAAATACCATCTTACGAAAGATGGAGTGGAACACATCATTAAAGCTCACAGCATAAAGGACAAATCAACACTTGTTAGTTCAAGACAAGTAAAAAGAGTTATAAATGATAATAAGAATCTTGCACTCACGATTGTAAAGGGGGAATTTCATGATAGGTCTGATGTTGTTAATGTTCTTTATCCTTTACATAAGAATGAATTACTTGAGATGAGACAGGTCTTTCAGTGGGAAGGAAGCCAGCAGAAGACCTTCGACACTTCAAAGATCGGCATTGTGCCAATGCTCGCCTTACCTAACCTTCAGCAGCCATACAAGTTTGAGACCAGTGTCAGTACCAATGTCATAAGGACAAACATGTTTTTTGGATCTCCTACTGTTACATCTATTATTTTGAAGAATGTTTCCTTATCTCATATCAATAATGATGGATGGGATACCAACTATGAAATATTTAAATATGTATGTGGGATCTTCCAGGGTTTGCAAGTGAAGCAGTTTTGTTTGCAGGACAACTTACTCCACCATTTTAGTGAACCTCATTTTCCTTCCTACAAGGAAGTGCATGTAACTGAAGAATATTTTGTGTCAATTGTACTTCGGCATTTTAGAATTGTAATGTATTTACAGGGATGGCATTTTCCTCGAAGGAAAATATTTGTAACCTCTATTGTAAAGGAATGTTTGTTGTACTTTTGTAAGCCCACTATTGAAAGGCCATGGTTGTACACACCACTTCCTATTTCCTCTTATCCTTGGGAAAGTTTTTCAGTGGATTTTTTAAGGGGACTACCCATGTCTAGTATGATTCATGTCTACTTAGGTGCAGCAGTGGATAGGATGTATGACAAGCATGTTGCTCTTTTGTTATCCCAGTATGTAAGGGTCCATTTTGGGTTGTCCACGTTTGATATCTTCAGTTGAGAGTCTTTATTGTTAGGAGAATATTGGAAAATTTTGTGGCAACTCATGGAAACCAAGATGCGGAGGAAGATTGTTTTCCATCCACAGGTCGACAGACGAACAGAGGTAGTAAACAATATGGTGGTCCAGTTTCTTCAAGGATATTGCAACCAACATCCTAGGTCATGTGATGATCGGTTACTATATGTCCAGTCTATGTATAATCAAGTCATGTATGATTTCACTCAGGATTCTCTAGTTGATACTTGTATTGGGTATTTACCTAAGATCCATTAGGACTTGTTGTATGGGAAAGATCTTAGGGAGAGAGATGCATCCCACAAGTTCATTCAGAGGATTTAGCAGATCAGCCAAGAAGTCAAGGAGCAGATAGAGGAAGATGTCATCCTAGATCAAAGACTCAAGACTTCATGTAGGAATGACATTACTTATCTTCGAGTACACTTAAAGGGTACATAGTCCAACAAGGCATGACGGATCGAGAAGGAAAGAGTGAGGGATAAATCCCCTCACTTACCAGTTGATTGATGAAATCTTTTGGTGGTCCTAAAAGCTCTCAGTGGGAAGGTGTGATCCAAAAAGGATCAAGAGAAGGTTAAGAACAACTTAGAACGCACAGAAGCAACTTAGAATTCTCATAATGGCTTCAGTAGACAACAAAAACGAAAAAATTCAAAGTTCCCAAAACTCAATTAAAATGGCATGATCGCGAAAAGAGCATCGCAAGATTTCTAATGGTGCAAATGACTCGTCAAACAGAGTTACGGATCAAAATTTATAAGCGATCAAAGTTTAGTCAAACTTGGTCAAAGTAAAAAATTCAAAGTGACACATGGCATCATTGTAAGGGTGACACATGGCATATCCGATTTGGCATGGTATGACGTGGAAAGTATGGCTGACACGTGGAAAAGTTAGGTGATGACACGTGTTAGTTTCATGGGTGAATCATGTGGTGACAAGTGGCATTTTTCATGGACAAATTATATGGTGCCACATGGCCCAGTCATGGGCTGCCATGTGGCACCCCTCCAATGGCTGGTATGTGAAAAAAAATTATTGACTACACCGAATTCGAACTCATGACCTCTGAATAGCCCAAAGGCCCCACAAATATGTGCAACCATTACACCATACAACGTTTCTTATTTGTAATATGGTTTAATTCTTATTTAAGTTTAAATTCTGAACTAAGGCCCCAAAGGGAGAGGCTAGGCCTTCATTCCAGCCCCTGTTCACATGCTCTAGCACCATACGACCATGGTATTCCACCCACTTAGGGGATTAACCCAACGGACAACTATATTTAGCATATTCTCCGCTAGTTATTACCATTCCGTTAATTAATTGGTCGCCTGTTATATTTAGCAGAGCGCGCCTTTGTTATAACCACTTTCCCAAAAAGGGGATTCCACGGGATTTGATCCTAGGACCTCTGCCTAACCACGCCCTAATTTTAGCTATGCCAACAACTTCATTTGTTACAAAAAAACTGCTTGGAACTTGTATATAAGGGGGCTTAGACAGTGCATTCGGGACAGAGAACAAGAGAGGCATGCCGAGCGCATTCGTACAGTATGGATTTTTGCACAGTTTTCGAGGCTGGGCATGGATTTCGAGATCTATCCAGTCATTTATTGCAAGAGTAGTGGCACAAAAAACGAGGCAGGGGTGCCTTGGGGTCCTGAAAGTGTCCAACTCGGATTGAGGTGTGGAGACAGTCATTTCTGGGTAAAACAACACCATGAACGCAGTGGTGGTGTTAATTTTCTGATCTGAGAAAATATTATGTGGCTTAACTCCATAATGAGGTATACTTATGTATTTTTCCAAATTCGTTTGTGGAGTTAATATAAAATACCTACCCATTTGAGAGTAGGACCCGGAGACGTAGTCCACCAAGGACGAACTCCGTTATCAAGTTATTTGTGTTCATATTGCATGATTATGTCTCTTTACTTTTGATCTTTTCCTTCTTTATGGCATACTTTTTTTTATGCTCATTCAATACATTTCTTTAATAAGTCACCTGACGAAAAGATCCTGGATCAAACATGTAGAAGACTTGAAGACATCAGCTCATAGTCACGGCTTTTATGAGTTGTTGCTATCTCTCATTGGACAGTACCTATGTGACGTCAGTGATCATGGGGGATCAGATTGTACTCCATTGTATATAGATATCTTTAGATTGATTTTGAGATTGGTTTTACTGGACCTTGTTCTTGACTATGACAGCCTTCAGCATGTATCCACCTTTGTATTGCCTACTCATGGCCATGAAAATTTGCTTAGTATATTTTCACATGGATCTGCAGTGTAATTCAAATTGGCATCCATGTGCCCAAAGTCAGTACAGATTGTAATATTCTCATGAGCAACTAGTCATCCAGATGAGTCTCTATTACTCCACTTCTGGGTATTATAATGTATTTCTACCATCGCAGATATTCCTCTAACCTCACACATTAGGGGGAATTTGTTATAGCAAGATTTTCCTCACCCTATGCAAAGTTGCTCAGAAGGCCTTTTTCCATTTCCCTATGCAGACACGAAGTCCCTTTTTGGAAATCCCAAAGATAAAGACAATTTTTCCACATATATGTGCCCTAACTATTATACAACATGCATATATGCAGGTTGCACCACTACGGCCCGTGTACATCGGGTTTTGTGCCCAAAATTAAAAAATAGTGTCGGGTTTCCATGTCACGTCAAGAGATCCATGATCCTTGACCTTCCATATACCGGAAATGTTCTAACTCGACCCTTCAGTTCCATTTGAAGGCTATAAATAGGTCATATCCAAGCTATGGAAAAGGAGAGAAGAATTCAACTTGGAGAGAAAATTTACTCTGGAGAAATTATTCACTTCATATTGAGTCTGCATCCCTTTGTCTTTTTAAGTCTGAACACATTGCTCAGCCCCCAAGATCTTCCCTACTTGATTGAGAACCTCATTGTCTCTCTTATATGAGTTTGCCTTTGGTGGAGGATTGAAGTGGTGGAGGCCCAGCTGGAAGGGACTTAGTTTCTCGGTTCTGAACCATGCCGACACGGAAGTTTGTAATTCATTCACTTTTGTCGATTACATTTTAATAGAAATACTCTTTCCTCATCCAATAAATATCTTGAAAATATTTGAATTGTTATTCCATGGGAGTATTTGTTATGAATGTTGATGGATTGTGCTATTGAATGTTCTAACTTTATATATTATCACCATATGCTTGTGTTTCTTGGTTATTGAGGACAAGTTGCAGGTGTATTGCTTTCAGTCAAGTTCTCAACAGTGGACTTCATCGAACGCCTAGACGAGGTAGGCTATCCATCTTGTCTTGTTAGCATATTTTCTTATATAGCATATCTCATATTAGATTTGATTTTTGCAATCATTTTCGTCTGTTGTGGTTTACCCCTGTCCATAGAGAGATTTTCCTCGTAACACCCATGCCCCTAAAAACATGTGAATGTTATGCATATATTATTATGTAACTATTATGAATGAATTTAAGGTTTATTGTGAGGTATTTACCTATGTTATGGAAGGAATTTTATAAATTTTTTTCCTCAACGCTTGTGGATCTCATGTTATAAACTTAACATTGATTAGTTGCAATCCTAAGATGTACTACATGGGGTTCAAATTTTCCACAACTTCGGTGTGGAAAAGAAGGATATAATGGCGGAGATATTGAACCAAATGAACTATGCCCAATGCCAACATATCATCGTAATTATAATTAAACATGTGTCCTAATAGGTCCTTATTAATGTAATAAATGGCATACTCACAAATATTATGCCCCTGTTGTACAAACCTGGGACATTTTGTGTAATGATGCATAGGTGAATGGTGAGGCAAGAATCTTGTAGATTAAAGAATCATTTCCTTGTGTTTATAATGACTTTGATGATCATGGAATCACACTTCTAATAAATGTATAAGGTGTTACATGCATGAGTGTAGGGACATTAACCCTAAACCCTAGAATTGTCCTCCTTGGAGAAGAGAACAAGAACTCCATCTAAGGGATTCTAGGAAATTGATGAGATGAGATAATTGATGAACTTTTGAAGTAGAGTTATTATGTGAAACAAACTCTTATGCTTATGGTGATTTGGTTATATCAATTATGCATAATCATCGTCATGTTAGAAAGGTGTTATGTGGAAAATTATGAAGTGCTAGTTCTAATAGAATTGAGACCTTGAGATTGATTTTACTGTCTATAGAAATTCTTATCTAGACTATGCACTCAAATATAGAATGCTTGAATCATGTTCACTTGTATAATGGAAAGCTCTATCATAGTAATTAAGAGAAAGGGTTTATTTTGAACATAGTCTTGTATTGTTGTATTTTGACTTACATACTATTGTCAATAATGAAATTTTACGTCTCCAAACCATACTTTTGATGTCAATAATGAAGGTATGTTACAAAACTAGTGACAAGTGCTATATTTATATGATATACCTATGGATTTTTTACTATAGTACTTGACCAAATATTTTATAGCACCAAAAAAGGAGGATATACCATACCCTTTTTCATACTACCTAATTCACTGGTACGTGATGTTGGAGTTAGTTCACACACACCTAGGATTTATTTTTCCTAAGGTTTTTCCATGTTTATTAGTCATAATTAGTCATTATCCAGTCTCCTATATTTTAGGGGAGAATATTCCACCCGGAGAATATTCTCTTTCAGTTGACACCTCAGTCTGACTAGCTAGGTTGGGTTTAGATGTTGCATTGGTTTTATCACCATGCAACATTGGGATCATCACCATGATAATTAGACCTTGCCTTGGTATCATCACCAAAATGCAGCATTAGCCTTGATTCCATGAGTTAACTCCTCACTACTTTTTGTTCAGTCAGTTAACTGAGGACTAGTTGACTAGTTAACTCAACTGGGTGGCAACTCACTCCCATAACTGCCTGAGAGACTAGACTAGGTGGAAGTTCACTCCCATAACTGTTGGTGTGTGTCCATATAACTCTATACCACCACTATGGCACATTTTTTCTCCTCCAGTGC
>SNQJ01S0169321.1:15653-30319 GCA_010110895.2 Picea sitchensis | reverse complement strand
GTCGATGGTCAAACATCGACGGAGTATGGTGTCGACCCTACGTCGATACAAAATGTCACCAATGAGGAGGTAGCGAGGGGCTTGGTGGTGAATGCATCAATGATCGTCTCGTGAGAGATGAGTCCAAAACTTCTGTGTTTGAAGGTATACGAGAAGGTCGTCATACCAAGGTTCATCTGATGGGATGTAGAAGAGGTGTTTGTCGGGAAAATATGTATTGATGGGTGAACTTTTAGTGTCTGAGGGGAACGTCATGATGAGTTCGGCAAGAACAAGTTCTTTCTTGCTTTTGAGAGTTGAAAACTTGAGATCGTATTCATGAAGGATGACGATCCACCAGGAAAATTTACCATCAATTTGTCATCAACTAAGAAAGTATTGCATGGCGTTGGAATCTACCACAACTTTGGTAGTGCGAACCAAGATATAATGACGTAGTTTCTAGACTGTGAGGGCAATTTTTTCTTCGTGATTGTACTTCAAGGGTGTCCCTGAAAGGTTTTTAATGATGCAGTAAATAACATGCTCGTGGTTAGCATCCCCTAGTTGGACAAGAACTCCTGCTATGGAAACGAATGAAGCCGAAAGGTAGAGGATGTAGTCGCGATCATAGTCGGGAGGACTAATCAAAGGGGCATTGAATAGCACTGCTTTTAAATCATCAAAAGTAGTTTGGGAATGTTCTTCCCATCGAAAGGGGATATCATATAGCATGACGCCGCAAGAGAAGAAAACCATGTGTGCGAGTGGTGTAATCTGGGACAAAGCGGCGTAGGAAGTTGGCTTTTCCTTGTAGGTTCTGCAGTTGGCGCAAATTCCTTAGTGGGGGGATTTTTGTGATATCTTGGACCTTGAGGGGGTCCACATTGATGTTGTGTTGGGAGATGATGAACCCAAGGAGGCGTCTGGCGGTGATGCAAAACACACACTTGAGGGGATTCAAGCGGATATTGTACTATTGGCATCATTGAAAGATGACCAGTAAGTCATCTAGATGTTGAGTTCGTTTCTTGGAGCGAGTGGTGAGGTCGTCCAAGTAAGAGAGAATGATGTGAGCGAGATCATGAAAAACGTAAGTCATAGCCCGTTGGAATGTCACACCTGCGGTTTTTAGTCCAAAATTCATAACACGATAAGCAAAAGTTCCCCATGGGGTGGTAAATGTGGTCTTGTACTGATCTGGTAGATGTACTTGGATTTGATTGTAGCCAGAGAACCCGTCCATGAAGGACAAGGCCTCATGGTCGGAACAGTCGTTGATAATTTCGTCGATGAAAGGTGTGGGGAAGTTTTCTTTGGGACAAGCATGATTGATATCATGAAAGTCAGTGCAGACGTGAACAGTGCCCTATTTTTTAGTAATGGGGATGGGGTTGGAGACCCATGACGTGTATGTGATGGGGTATATGAACCCTACAACGCGTATTTTTTCAATTTCAGCTTTGATAGCTTCTGCTTTGGATGGGTGCAGTGGGCATTGTTTTTTACGTATAGGGGTTACATCTGGCCATGTGTTGATGCGATGTTCGACGATAGAAGGATCGAGGTCGGGCATCTTTGTATATGACCAAGAAAAAATATCCCAGTATTCCTGAAAGAGAGCTTTGTAAGCTATTAGTTCCTCGGGGGAGCATGCAGCGCCAATGCTGATTTCTTCTATGATTCCTGGTTTGATGGAAATGTCGGGGGAAATATTGGCCATGTTGCCTTCTTCAAAAGCATCAGGGGCATGGATAGGGTTGTTGAACCAATCTATATGCCCTGATGGAATAAAAAAAATTGTTGCAATTGCACATATGGAGGCTTGCCTAAGAGGTTTAAAGGCTTCCTGTGAGAGAAAGAGTGCTCGGTGATGGAGTGCATTCCAAGGGAAATCGGGGGTAGTTATTTCCTCTAGGATATCTTTGTCGTAATGGAAAATTCAAGAATACATGGGATCCAGGGAAGTAACATTGGTGACAGTCACCATGTGATTGTCTTCAAGCGGGGAAGATGTAGAGGAGGTATCGCAACTATGGTGTGATGGAGTACTTGACATAAACCAAATGTCTAGACACTGTGGGTTGTAAAATGTGGTCAGGGGTAAGATTTCCTGAGGGAAATGAACCAGAGAATTGAGGGAATTTTGGGGGAAATCCGCAAACAATCTATCCATGAACCATGGAGGGGTGGGAAGTGACTCTGGTTCAGGGGAGGTGATGTGGACGGTATATGGAGAAGGAATAGGGAGAATCATTTGTATCACAGGAAGTGACGATGCATGTATTCAATGATCATAGGACACTGGTATGTGAAATGATCAAGTGAGTCACAAAGAGAGCAAGGGCACCTCATCCGTTCGTTGATTGAGGTTGTGACATAATGGATGTCAGTGACGTGGGTACTTGATGACGTGGGTGGAGGAGGGTCTTGCTGAAATATTTGGCGTACTGTTGTGAGTGTCTGTCAAAACTGGGGTAACACAAGGCAATGATGAGTGTAGTGGCCATATTCTGAACAAATAGCACATGCAAATTTGGTTTGCATCCCTTTGATGCTTGTAGTAGAAGAAACGGTGCTAGCACTAGGTGTGCTTGGTGAAGCAACAAGCGATGTGGTTTCTTGAGGGAGTGGGATCAAATTGAGTAGCTCAGGGAGAGAGGGACATCTATTTGTGGGGTGTCCCTCTCTCTCGCACAGTTCACAAGCAGGTTGAACTCGGGGAGGAAGTGGAGTTGTGGGATATTTCTTCTTTCATTTGCCCCCAGCAAGTGCGGTGGTGCTGGCAAGCAGGGGTGAGGGAGGTGTGGTTGGAGTTAGGACTGGAATATGCATCAGGATTCCCTATGTTTGGGGAGGGAGGGATGGTTGGGGAACCATCGCAGATGGGTGTAGATACCATACTGGAATGGAAAGAAACATGTTGGGAAGGGTAAGCGTTGTGACTACCTGGAAATCTTGTATGCCCGGTGGGGGGTAGAAGAATGGAATTTGAGTAATGGCTCAGGGGACTGTCTCCCAAACTGGGATTTGACCCTGGGGGAGGGTGAAATCAGGGATAAGTGGTGTCGTAGGGTTCTCAAGGGGTTCCTGAGGTAGGATTTCTTCTACTAGTGGGACGTTAGGGAGTGGAGAAGCCTCAGTGGGAGGAATGGTATCTCCAATTTCAATTCCATTGGAAGATATGACACACACTTGTGTTGAGGGATGTATGAGTGGTGGTACTCCATGGTATGCCCCCAGTAAATATGGGTCCTTGAAAATTCTGGGACCCATATCTATGAGTGGATATGTGTCAAAACTAGTGCGGACAAGGGGTAAGATGTTATCGATGTTGGAGGAGTGGTTAGGTTCATAATGTGAAACTTGGTCGATGGTGATGATTTTCCCATTGTGGGGGAACATCATCATTCAAAACATAGAAGAGGAAACAACCTTCATAGCGTATATGTAGCTACATCCAAACAAGATGTCGTAATCGAGCGGGGCATTGATAACCTCAATATCGATAAGGATGGTTTTTCCCCCTAGTTCAATGGGTACATTTTGAAAGAGCCCTTCAGGAGAGAATGCTCATCCATCATAATCTCTTAACGTCATGGCAGATGGTATTAGCTCAGGGGAGCTAATTTTCTGCCATACAAGTTTGGACATGATGCATGTTGATGCACCTTCATCAATGACACATCGATGAACTATGGTGTTTTGAATTTTGACTGGTATCTGGAAAGCTACCAAAGCGGGGAGACGAGTTTCCCCACAATCTAGATCAAATGTAATAAGTCTAGTATCAGCTGGGTCGACTGCCCCCAAGGTGAAAAGTAAGGAAATTTGTTGAGTTGGACAAGTTTGGAGCACCTCCAATACTGACATGGTTGCAGGAGACTGCGCCAAGTGGTTGACCAGACTGTAATTGCTTGTTTCCCTAGCCTGAGGGTTGTTGACATTTTGTCGTAATGGGGTGCGAGGAATGCGAATGGAGGGTTCAATGTTAGGACGTGGAATCATCAACRGTTTTCCTGATCTAGCTGGAGCTACTTCCAAAGTGGTGGGAGTAKATTTAGGGGGTGCATTCTATTGACGACTACGTGTTTGTAGAAAAAWTTCTTCTTCGCTAGTGAGGAGGATATTGTGATCCGTCGGGTTCCCAAGGTTTTGATATTGTCCCATATTTGGTGGGGAAAGATGCATCTCATGCTAGGTATTCATCACCCCTTGGTGTGGAATAGGGTTTTGCAAAACCRTCGGGGGTGGTTGTTGCAAATACTGTTGTGGGGCCTGTTGAGGGACAGGTGGTGTTGGAGGACGTGGCACTTTCATGGAATCTTTCATCCATTTGAAGTCAGCAATTTGGGGGTAGTGGTGAGTATAATGACCATGCTCACCGCAAAGAGAACAAGGGAAGTTTGTCTGGAGGTTGKTGTTGTTTTTCCTCCCTTGGCATTTGTTGTTATTGCCCCTGTTGTTCTTGAKTTTATACTTAAGGCTTCAAAGTATAATGTTAAGGCATCCAAAAATAAAGAAGGTTTTTGATAAATGAAAGAAAATCARTTATGTGAAACACATTCTGGAGAAAACAAAAAAYGGGACTTTAAGGTTTCATTCTTAACTTTGAAGACTCTTCAAAACTAAAACATTCGGTGATCTCGAGTTAGGATTATAATAGTTTTCCTTTACTAAAACTGACCTCAAATTTGTATAAGGTAATCAAAACAACCTTAATCGTTCTACCATATTTTATTTGATTTTGTTCGCATCAAGGTGAAGTAATTTCAATGTTTCAAGTTAGGGACTCCCATAAGCTTAGAATGTAGATCCAGCTAGATCATCTTGTAATTCATGTACAACAGCGTATCAGATATGTAGACATTGCTTCACTGCCAACGAGCATGTTCAGTACCCCGGTGAAGTTATCATGTTTCCCACATTGAATTTCCTTTCACAACTTCAATTATTATTTTAGCATTTAAATGTTGAGATGAGGGAAATCATTTACTGAATTTCCTTTCATCATCTCTCTTGGACTAGATGGGGGAAATCATTTAATGAATTTCCTTTCACCATCTATCTTGTTTCAAAATATGAAGTGGGGGCAATCAATTGGTATGCAATATACTCGGGAAAATATATGTTTATAATTTAACAACAGAGGTCTGTTAATTCACTTTAATTACTCTGGACTAATCCTCCCCTGACCTTCAAACATCTTTGCCTTCAGGTAAATTCTCAAGGGGAGTTCTTATTATATTTTTCAGGGACTTTCCTTGAGCGAAACTAATTAGTTTAATCATGTTAGAATGACTAAGAGAGTCAGTATTAACCTAGACATACTTTCGGTTCAGCTAAAGTTAGAGGAACTATAAAAAATTTACCCATTCTCGTTTTTAAGGTTATTTTATGAGTTTCCAAAGTTAAGGTGAGACCTTTCTTCTCTTATGAAGCTTATGGGAAGATATCAAGGACCAGGTGAAGAGAAAGCTTGATCATAGACAAGGGAAATGCAAGGGATTTCAGATATTCATTGTGGGTACACTTACTCTTATCAAGCTTCTTATTCAACTTAGAACTTTTCCTCACATTTTTATTGCTTATATATATATATATATATATATATATATATTGTTGGTACAGAGAAAAAAAAAATTAATTAAAAGTTGCTTTTTGTTTCTCTGATTAAAATTTTAGTGTTAATATTAGTAAGCACGAGATTACTTTCTTACTTGTTTACATCTCCTGGGACATTTTAACCTGAGTATTTAAGACATAAATTCATACCTCGGTAGTTTTTATACTTCCAGCCAAACAGACTGTCATTTCATTACCTTTTTCGACAGACATTTAATGTGAGTATCCATGCATCTCACCTTTTGATGTTTCTAGTCTCTTGGTTTATCAGCAAGTCTCCTGCAATAAGATAATCATGATAGCTATCAGGAACTCTAGTAGATTGGAAACCTTCTTATTGCAATTTTTGACCTAGTTTGTATATATATATATATATATATATATATGCCGACCTTTTATATTTACAGTAAAAATAAAAACTTACCGAAAGGAAGGTAACTGTAAACAGAACAAAACATGAAAACAGACTGGTATGTACAATGAGAGTTCAGAAACATATTACTGCATGAAGTGCTTGAGGTATCACCCATTGATAGGGGCGTTAAGAATATTTCTGTCAAGATTTTCTAATAAAAACGCGTTCTTTCCCTCGGAGGTTGCAATTTTGTATGGTTCGCACCAGATCTGATCAAACTTACCATGTTTCCTACCATCCTCTTTTTTGGCTTCCCATTTTAGAACCAAATCACCAGGGACAAATTCCCTATCTTTAGCTTTTCGATCAAATAAGGATTTTATATTATCTTGATAATTCTATAGTTTTTCATCTACTTCAGCCCTATTTTTTTGAACTTCAATTAGTTGGTTTATCCTCCTGGTAATGTCATTTGGCTCTTCGTTTGAGTCCTGCCAGAGTTTCATTATCGACAATGCTAGATTTATTGGTAAAATGACGTTAGTACCATATACCGTCTGAAATGGAGACATTCTGATTGACCATTTTGTGCCTATCCTGTTAGCCCATAAAGCATATTTTAAATGCACATGCCATGTTTTCTTGTTTCCGGATAGTACTTTCTTAATTATAGTGATCAGGATTTTGTTAGATGACTCAGCTAATCCATTACCTTATGGATAGTAGTTCGTGGAGTGTCCTAGCAAAATATTAGATTTTTTACAAAATCTTATCATGGTCATGGACTTGAAGGCCTAATCATTATCCGTAACTATTTTTCAAGGACAGTCGAACCTTGATAAAATATTTTCCTCCAAAAAACTGATCACTACTGTGTTAGTTACGTTTCGCGTAGGAATAGCTTCAACCCATTTAGTGAAATAGTCTGTAGAGGTCATAATCCATTTTTGTTTAGCACTAGAGTGTGGATGGATTTCTCCAATAAAATCGAGACCCCATTGTTGAAATGGAGCTTCAGTTTTAACTGGCACCAAAGGTAATGTCGGGACTTTCTGCTTGCCTGTAAACAACTGACAAGGATTACAAGTTCAAACTTTAGTACTTACATCAGTGAACAATTTCGGTCAGTAATATCCAGCTCTTAAGATTTTATAAGAAGTTTATCTCCAAGCATGGTGTCCTCCACACACTCCTTCGTGGAATTCATCTATAACTTCTTATGTTTTAGATTTGACTAAGAAGCTCAGCAAGAAACCCAGGGGATCCTTCCAATACAATTTACCATCTATAATATAATATTTTACAAAGTGTAACTTCAATGTCCTAGCTTTATATGGGGTTAGTTCACTGGGGCACTGAAGGGTCAGTAAATAAGAAACAATATCGTGGTACCAAACTGAAGAAGAGAATTTTTGTAGAATTTCAGTTGTGGGCATAGTGACATCGAGTTCATCTATCTCTAAAAATCCTTCATTCTCTTGCAAATGATTTATTCTGAGTGCTTTCAAATTTGATTCAACCAACAATTTAGCCAAACCCTGACCTTTAATAAGTTTAGTTGGTTTAAATTCCAGGTCGAACTCCTGAATTTTGGATAACCATTTGCCTCTCCTTCCATCATTGTCGGGTTGAACCAGTATATCCTTAACAGAACTGGTAGGCACATAAGCAATGATATTTGAATGCAGTACATAAGTTCTAAAATCTTTGAGATCTTTCACCATTGCATAAGCTTGTTTTTCCAATATGTCATATTTTAGCTCAGCATCTCTGAGACTTTTACTAAAAAATGCAATGGGATGCTCAAAACCCTCATCATTTTTCTGTAATAGTATGGCTGCAATTGTATGCTCAAAAGCAAAGGAAAAAATCAGAAACTCTTTCAAATAATCAGGACTCACCAGTACTGGTGCTTCACCTATGACTTTCTTTATGTGTTTGAATGACGCCTTGGTCTCGTTTGTCCATTTTACCTCGTTTTCCTTCTTAAGCATATCTGTAATCAATTTTATGATTTCAGCAAAATTTGGAATGAATCTTCTCAAAAAAATTATTTTCCCTAGAAATTATTGAATTTCTTTCCTATTCCTAGGAATATTAATAGTATATATTGCTTCAATCCTTTTCGGATCAATTTTAATTCCATCCCTAAACACTATATGGCCCAATATTTTACCTTCTTGCGTTGCAAAATGAGATTTCTTGGGATTAAGAGACAAACCAAATTTGTGACACTTTTCGAAAGTTTTCTTGAGGTGTATTAGATGTTCTGCATCAGATTTAGAAAAAGCAGTTAGATCATCAAGGTAAATAACAACAAACTTATCTCATTCACCGACGAAGGCAATGTCCATAGCTCATTGGAAGGTTGCTCCTGCATTCATTAAACCGAAAGGCATTTTGTCATACATGAAGGTACCCCAAGGGGTACTAAACGCGGTTTTTTCTTAATCATCTTGATGGACTGCAATTTGATTGTAGCCTGAAAAACCATCAATCATATACATTATCTTATCTCCTACTACTTTCTCTAAAACGTGATCCATTTTAGGCAATGGATAATTGTCTTTGAGTGATGATCTATTCAAATTCCTAAAGTCTACACACAGTCTGATTTCACCGTTTTTCTTTCTTACTGGGACTAAATTAGCTACCCACATGGAGTATCTTAGTGAGACAATGATCTTGGCGTCCAGAAGTTTCTTCACTTCTTTCTCTATCACAGGCAGTAATATAGGGTTAATCTGTCTGAGTTTCTTCCTAAAAGGTTTGACACATTGTTTCAGAGGAATTTTATGTTCCATTATAGTAGTGTCATAAGTTCTCAATTCATCATAGGACCAAGAAAAAACATCTTTATATTTTCTAAGAAACTCATCATACTTACTTTTTATTTCAGGGGGGAGGTGCTTAGATAATTTTATCAACCTGGGATTTTCTTTGGTACCTATATCGCAATCTTCAACCTCTTCAAGTTGAGGTTGTAAAGTGGACTTCAAAGGGATGTCATCATGATTAAATAACCTCTCTAAGGGGATTAGGCCTTTGGGGATCTGATTGTTTTTCAAAATAAGCATACGATGATTAGCAATATTATCTTGAAACTCTTGGGGATCTTCCACTTCCTGCATGATCCAAGCGGGGTCATTCTAGTTTTCTTGGTTGACGTGTGTTTCGGAAAAATCATCTACCATTTCTAAAAAAATCCTGATATGTTCATCATCCTCAAAAACCTGCCAATGTTGTATGTTATTCGGTATGGAAGTTATATGTCTTGTTTCTATATGGTATTTAAGTTTGAAAAACGTTGGAGGCACAAAGGTTGAGGCCACTTTAGCCAGTGAATATGCCCATTGATTTTCAGTCCTAGGGATGTAATGAACATTAAATGATGAGAAAAAAATCTCAATTAGATCCCAAGCACAATTCCTATAAGCTATCAACCTTAGGTTCTTAGCCTGGTATTGACAATTAATTTGTTTTATGATCAGTTCAGCATCACCATAGACTTCTAAGTTCTTAATCTTTAATTTCCTGGCAGCTTCTAATCCTAGGACTAGAGCCTCATATTCACATGCATTGTTATTATAATCTATGTCCCACTGTAATCTATAAGAAAAAGGAATAATGAACTTGTCATCAGGTGCCACAAATAGCACTCCAGCTCCTGCTCCTTCACAAGATGAAGCACCATCAAAAAACATTTTCCAAACTCCGAAACTATATACATCTTTATTTATATTTTCTTCTTTTTCTTTTTTTGTACAACTTTATTCTATATATATATATATATATATATATATAGACAGAATACAATTCCCTAAATCTTGATCAGCAATATAAACAGGGTAATTATTTGGGTTCAGCAGATCACTTATTGTGAACGCTAACCTCATTTCTCTGTACAAGCGTGCGAACTGTCCTCCAAAAATCGAAATTGTGGCATATGTCATGTCGAGTTGGAGGGATCCTCCAAGTTTTATGCCCCAAGACCTGGATAACCACATCCATTAGAATTATTTTTACAGGTATCTGTGCAAGATTAACTACTAAATATTTTACCATACCTATACATTTAACTTTTCTCGAATCGAACGAATACAGATCTCCATAAGGTCGAGTGATTTCGAGACCAAGTCTATCCATAATGGCTTTAGGCATTACATTGTGAGAGGCTTCGGAATCCAACATGCAATTATGGAGCATGTGATCATGCACAGTTAGTGTGATATAGAAAGGGGCAGCGGTATCTCTGGCGCCTTTGAAATGTGGACCGAAAATTATATTAGGCTTGTCATCTTCTAGATTTATAACGTCAACCTGACTTTCATTGTCTGAAAAATTAATTATTTTGGCAATTTGCTTTTTGTATATTGGGTTTTTTTCCAATTCGACAAGAGGTATAGGGATTTTGATTTTATTAATTTCATTTTCTAGACTAAAATTTCTCGTTGTTTTATCAATTTCTATGGTTCGAGCTTCTATCCCTTTCTTTTCAGTTTTATTTATTTGTGAGTTTTTTTTTTCAGCCACAGGAATCTCTGCTTTCCTTGTGTTGATGACTGGTGTTTCTGTTGGCTTTGTCTTGGTAAACTGTGTGTCAGTAGTCTTGGTTTTAACAGTCTATTTTCAGCAGCTTTTGAAACTACCTCATATGTTTCCCCTCTTGGCAGGATTTTCTTCACTGGGGTGGTTGTGATATTCATGTTTCTAGGCCTTAGATTGTACTTCTAGTGGAGTTCGACCATTATATCATCAGTGATTCCTTGATAACTTGAATATTATGTAATATTGTTGTTCTTGTTATTCTCAGACCCGTATTATGTATTTAAGGATTTTTCATAATCTTGTATCGTCAAATAAGGTTGTTGACAGTCATCGCCAAGATTATTTATGTCCTCTTCAAACTCCTCAAAATCTTGCATGTCTTCTCCTCCTATAAAATTTTCATTTTTGAAGGGGGTTTGAATCTTTTGGTCCTCATTCTTAATTTGTCTTTGTTGTATTTGAGGGTTAGGATTCCTTCTGAGATCCTTTCTAGGGAAATGATCATTCTTTGATTGGACCAATTCCATTCTTGAGATCTTATTAGACAATTCTTTAATTATTCTCGCCATGTCATCAATCTTGTCTTCCGAAGACCTCCCAGATCCAGAGGGTCCCACTTGTTCTCTGTACCGTCTGGTTTCTTTATTTCATGCTTCAAATTTTGTTTTTAACTTTCTTGATGCCATCATATTTGACTCAATTTTTAAAGCATCATCCTACATTTTAGTGAGGTCTACAGATCTCCTTTCCCTTAAAAACAGAGCGAAATCAAGGTCAAAATCCCCAGCAAAAGTTACTTTCGTTGCAGGTTGGGAAGGTTTTACCTCAGCTAGAATTTTATTATACAATTTATTAAATCTTTGGGTAAACTCAAGAACTAATTCTAAAGTTTTCTTTCTTAGAGCCCCAAACTCAGTTAGATAGTAGAGATGATCTTTCCTTTCTCCCCATTGTCTGATAAAATCATTTTCCAACTCATCATATGATCCTATTGATCTTGTTGCTAGACCTCGGAACCAGGTTCTCACCTGTTGGTATAGGGGAAGACCCAGAGTTCAACGCTACAACAACGCACCAACAAAACTCTAACTACCAGCCCTTTTGGCGACACCTACAAAGCATATGAAGTCTCACTCGAGGTAGAGGCAGGGGTGGTTGCAAGACTCAGATGTATGCAACCTTAGCTGGGGCACAGATCTATGATTATAACACTTAATAATGCACTCAACATCGTCATTTACTCAATATATAATCGTTAATCACTTCACAGATAAAACAGAGCTTTGCAGCATTCACACCGATCTAATCTATTTAAGCACTTTAACATCTATAGTAGGTCAGATCTAGAAGATCAATCACTCGGCACATTCATATGGATCATATCTAACACTTTTATACATCATTAGCACTAAGCATAAGAAGATCTATCTAATCATATTAAATCACTTAGAAAAAGAAGACATAAACACATCAAGACAAGCACAAAGAAAGACAACACAGTGTTTACGTGGTTCACCCCCACCCTGGGGCTACGTCCACCAACTCTTCTTCTTTATTTTCTTCAATCAATTGGTTACAAGCACAAAGCCATCAAAACCCTTACTCTGCACAAGACAAAATATCTGCATAGCTCGCTAGATCCTTCTTCCTTGCGTTACATCACAAAGCCTTCCACTGCTTGCACTTAGCTCTACAAGTCTCCTATAATCAGGCACAAATCCCTTACAATTATCACTAGCACTTAGCCTTAGCACTTAGCATATTATCACATAGATGTACTATTCTCTTCTCTTCCACCACTTTCTTACTTTCTATATGGACTAGATGTCTATATATATTACAAAATATGCCTAAACATAGGTAAACCCATGGGTCGACATCCCATGCCCGTTACATATTCCCATATCCCAAAAAGGGTCTAAAAGTGGGTTGAGATCCATGATCTCTGCTTCGACTTGCGCTCCTCCTTCGACAGGATTTCGAAGTCCCAAAATAGTTCAACATGACCAAGAAACTCCCAAAACTTGGTCAAGGGCCAACAGGCCCCCAACACTCACCTGTGACTCGTCCCGAGTCACTCTAGTCTGAGAAGTTATGCCTCGAACGCCTTGATCTTGGCTCGAGCTGCTTCAACTTGCTTCTTTGTTGTGGCCTCTTGTTTGGTGAACTCCGAGATCACTACGTCATTCACCTGCCCTTCTAAGTGGTGCTCTGCTGCAGTGACAACATGTTCTAACTTTTCTCCTTGGCTTTCTACCTCTATAAACAACATGCATGCTTTATCTTACACAGGTTGAAGTCGTTGAGTGACTTCCATCACTTTTCTTTGAATCATATGGATTTTTTGTTGTGTTGTGCATTGTTCTTGAGATATCTTCATTTTTTCTACAGCTGACAGAGCCTTCAGCTGCACCTGTAGTGTATCTACATGTTGCTTCGCTTCCTGGAGTTGCGACTCGAGTGTCTGTAATTTCAGGTTCTTAGTGAGGGTTTCAGATGTCTGGGCACTCTGGATACTCAGTTTCTTGCACTCCAAGGAAAGAGCTTTTATTCTGTCAATTGTGTTGCGGGCAGTTGCTTCCCTTAGGTCTCTTACATCTTGAGGGGTCTCGGGCATAGTGCGGAGCTCCAAGACTACTATGTGTTGTTGGATTTGTTGGATTACTTTTTCAAGTTGTGCCACCTATTGTGGAACATAGAGCGAAGTGCTATGTTGACCCTTTCCTTAATGTTGAGTTGCTCGGTGAGAAACTGTTCCTTGCTTTGTTGTAGATGTGATTTTTCTTCATCCCACTTCGCTTGTAGAGAAATATTTTCTTGTTTTGCAGCACTGTGCTTCTCCTCAAGGTATTTTTGTACTTGTGCTAAAGTCTAGGTGGCTTGTGTTGTCTCTTCCTGAGCTCGTCGAAGGCTAGCTTTGATTGTATCAGCGATGTGGTGTAGTTGAGTTGGCTCATTACCTAGTTCTGATGTTCCTACTGACAGAGGCGCAATGGAAACTGCGTGGCTGAACTGTAATGCATGTTGTACTCCTTGGAGCTCATCCTTAATCCGACTAAACACCTCCTCCTTCTTAGCTTCTTGTTTATCAGTTATCACCAGTGAAGCATCATTCAGTACTGCGACGATGAATTCGAAGTCGTCTTATGTGAGGGTAGTCTCAAATTTGGTCCTGGTTGCTTTCATTTTCTTCCAAGAGGAAGGTTTCGGTGGGGAAACCTTCCTTTTCTTGGAGGGGTCATCCTTGTCTCTAGGTGGTATAACCTCACCTTTCTTCGGTTCAACTTTTGTTCCATCTATCTCTCCGCCATATCCTCCTTTCTCTAATGATATGGAAGAGGTCTTCATGGATGTGTTGTATAAATCGCGGGCCTCTTCGATCGTCTTTATCTTGCTAGGTCTGGCTGCATCCGGCGCAGTTTCTGGACTGTCAACATCGGATATCTCCACAAGGTCCACTGGAACAAGGAGGTTCGCTGACCAGTCCTTGGTAATCTCTTCCAAGTCATCCTCTGTCAACCTGTAGTATGACTGCAGCTATTGGTTATTCTCATCATCACGCGTTGTGATATAGATGAAATGGTGGTCCACGTTGAATTTCGTCAAGGGCCTGAACCTGTGGAGAGTGTTCGGGGTTATATAAGGTGTGGACTATATGGCTACCTTAAACTAGTTGTAATATGTGTGGAAGATGGCATTCGACTACCATTGCTTATTCATGTCACTAGAGTACCATAGTGTATTGAACTTTGCGTCCAAAGGTTCAAATGACTCGATATCTAGGAAGGTCACACCTTCTGGCATCTTCCATGCGACGAAAGAAATCATTATGAGAAGATAGCTAAAGTGGAACTCATATCCTTGATCTTAGGCTTCCCTGCAGTCCAGTTCTAGCTGTTTTACGAGGTACTTCACCCAATTCATTTGTAGTCCCTCCGTGCACTTTCTTGCGAGGTCGACTACAAATCCATTTACTTGGGTGGGTCAGTTCTTGCGAACTATATTTCATGTGATCAACTGACAGGAAAGATGCACTACGTCCCTCTGGATAGAGGATACCTAGTAGCCTCATGTTCCTTTCTTGACATCTCTGTAGGTGTCTTTAATCTTCTGCGCAAGAGCACGATCCATGGATTTCCCTGGATAGAAATTGTTTTTG
>SNQJ01S0169318.1:0-20706 GCA_010110895.2 Picea sitchensis | reverse complement strand
TAAGTGTAGATTGTCACTGATGCAAAAAGAGTTCAAAATTATGGCCCATAAGGGTGGGCGCTAGAACTGTGGAAAGTGTAGATAGCCTAATTATAATAACCATGGACAAATGCATGAAAGTTAGGCATGCACATGAAAAAACAACAGATATCACCGGTATGGGCTGTACTGCGGCGACGTGGCCATGTAAAAGGCGCAAAATGTCATGTCCTCGAGAGGAGGCGGCTCCTCCGGGACTGGTGTGCGGTCCCCTTGCATAGCATTCTCTGTCTCTGATGGTAAGTGCTCTTCCTTCTGGACGTCCTTCGGGCGTGATGGAAGCCTTTGGTCCTCGCAGTCTGCGTCTACGTGGACCAAAATTTTCAGTGGCAACACTGGTGCCAAGGTTGATGTTGCTTGGGCTGTTGTTGATTGGGTTGCCTCTCGTGCAAGGAGATGAGCACCTTGTAACGCGGAGAGAAATTGTAGGAGTCGAGAGGCTTTGTCATCCAGGGTCTGTAGGCGAAACAAGAGGTCGTCCATGTCCCAACGCAGGTTGAATACCAGGCTCTGCACCAGTGCAAGGCCTATTTTCCACTCGCATTCTGGGTCAGCGTTGGAACCCACTCGAGCTTGGGGTTGTCGTTGTGAATTTTGACTGTCTTCCAGACCATCCATCTGAAATTGGGTGTCGTGAAGTTGGTCCTGAAGCGACTGGGTGGCTAGAGGGTTGGGAGGGGCCAAAGGGCCTGGGTGTGAAACAAATGTCGAATTGGATAAAGGTCTTAGGTTGTTGTTCAATGAGGCCCCTGAGCAGTCCATCTCCTCCATTCTGTTGGAAAGGGACCCAGAAAAGGGTGGGAGAGATGCAAGATTTTGAGTCAACTGCGCCAGGGAGGAGGATGAGGTGGCCGAAGAGGAGGAGGATAATAGGGAGGGAGCAGGCGGGGGATGCAGGACCATGTGGGGTCAGTTTGGCTGGCAGGCTGGTCAGCCTTTGGACTTCCTTTGTAGCCAGGGCATCTCTGGGATAGTTGGAGAGAGAAAACACGACAGGAACAGAGCAGGGCAGGAAAAATGTAGAGAAGGGAAAGGCTGGGTAGGAAGCTGAGATCTGAGAAGAAAAAGCAGGAAAGAATGAGCCATCTGGACCCACTAGAACAATTGAAATAGGAGGGGTAGTTGGTGAGGTTCCATAAATGGCCGCACGCGCAGAGTAAAGGCCCAGCAAGGGTGTTGGTCCATCGAAAGGATGAGAAGGCAGAGCAGGGTGCACTGAGAGTAATGGTGCCATGCTTTGAGCGAGTTGAACTTGAACTGATTAGGTAGTTGGGAGTGAGTGGCATGTGGTCGTCACATCACCGACGCCACGGAGTATCGCTCTTGGCTACTCCGCTCGACGTGTGTGCTCTACTAGCACCCCATCTGCGGGAAAGGGAATAAATGTGAAGGAGTACAAAGACGTGGGCAGGAAGCTGAAGTACATGGGTACGTGGGAAAAAGACCGGGGAAAATAGTGGTAATGTGGGTTACATAGGTTTCTTGACAAAAAACAGCAAAAACAATTAGCATTTCTGCACACAATAGAAATTGAAATTTATGAAATGAAACGTTCCTGAATAGCATAATTTATATAAACAAAATATGTAATTTTACAAGGTAGAGTCATGATTCAATAGTTAGCGAGGTTTTGGATGGTGGATTCTCGGGATGTTTCTGTTCTTCCGTGCCCTACAAAAAGCAAGGATAATTCCATGATTTACAGATTGACAATCAGAGTTGCGGACTATTAGAATCTTAAGGGCATGGTGTCCAAAAAAATTAGCATTTCCAAAGTACTATTCTTTAGATATGCTTTGCATACGGTCGTGGAGAAAATACACAGAAATAGTAGTAACATGTTGTTGCATTGAAATTCGGTCTTTGTTGTTTCATGACCTACAAATTGCACCCAGAGTTCCGCGACATACAATTTGACAATTAGAGTTGTGGAATATTTGATATTTAAGGGCGTACATATGTTACAAAGAAGAGCTGCTAGATACCAAATATGTAATTTGATTAAGTAGATATATAGACCATTGTGGCTGTCAGGTTGGCAGGCTGAAAATTGTGCTCCCATAGGTTCATGGACAAAAGCATAAAAATCCTACCAATACCGAATTAGTTTTCCTTAAAACAAAGACACAAGAGCTTCATTCCGGGTTATCGGGGTGGTGGGCTGAAAATTGGGCTACTGTTGTTCCATCGCCTACAAATAGCACCGAGAGTTCCGCGAAATACAAATTGAGAAGCGGTTTTGTGGATTATTTGAACTTTTGGATTGCGGGTTCTCGGGCTGTCGGGCTGAAAATTGGTTTTCTGTTGTTCCGTGCCCTACAAATAGCACTGAGAGTTCCACGATATACAAATTGACAAGCAATCTTGCGGACTATTTTAAATTTTGGATCGTGGGTTCTTGGGCTAGGGGGCTGAAAATTGGCCTTCTGTTGTTCCGTGGCCTACAAAAATCAAATATGTAATTTGATGAAGTAGATATATAGAGAATGCATGAAAGATTCATTGCGGGTTATTGGGATTACGGGCTGAAAATTGGGCTTCTATTGTTTCGTGGCCTACAAATACCACCGAGAGTTTCGCGATATACAAATTAACATGTTGCTTTGAGGACTAGAATTTTTGAATGGTAGGTCCTCGGTCTGGCGGGCTGAAAATTGGGCTTCTGTTGTTCCGTGGCCTACAAATAGTCCGTAGAGTTCCGCGATATACAAATTGAAAAACGAACTTGTGGACTATTTGAAATTGAAGGTGCTTGTGTTGAACAAGTTTAGCATTCCCGAATTAGTTTTCCTTTTTACATATTCCGCTGGAGTAAAGGTGCTTGTGTTGAACAAAGCTTAACATTCCCTAATTAGTTTTCTTGCCATACCCTACCGAGTAAAAAAAATAAATAAATTAGTAATTCCCCATGTTTGTTTACAGGGTCGTATGGAGAAAAGCAAGGAAACAACATGATTCTCGACGGCTCTCTTTAAAAACTACTTTTGGACTTAGGCATTTTGGATCGCGAACGAGTCTCTCTCATTCCATGTCCCACAAAGATGTGCAAAGATAATGGGTTTACAAATTGACAAGAGGGCTTGTGGGCTATTTTAATTTTAAGGGCCTCCATGACAAACATTGTGCAAGACATGTTGCAAAGATGAAAGAAATGATAGTCTCTTTACATCTACACTTTCTAAATTAATTAAAAAAAAAAAAAAAAAAAAAAAATTTATATAAAAATAATAATAAAACATGTTATATATTGCTGAATTTAAAGAAACATCTATATATATATATATATATATATATATATATATATATATATATATATATAGCATATATATATGGTATATATATATATATATATATATATGAACTGACATTCGAAATTTGAGTAAGTGATTTATGTCATAGTCCATTCCTAGATTTTTCATTTTCAGAATGAAAAATCTAGGAACACATAAAAGAAGGAGGAAAACTAGCCTTCCTAAATTAGAGGAGCATAGACTAACGTGGTTGAAATAATGTAACTACAAAGTGTATTCTTATTATTATTTGATATATTATTCATTGGATCAATCCCTACTGTGGATTGATCATGTCATTATCAGAAAATTGACTAAATCTCCTTTTATGGATTGGTCATAATATATAATTGTAATAGGCAAAAGAAGAAGTTCCACCCTGCATAATAAAGGTGGTTATAACCACAGAGAAGAAGAAGTCGGCCCTCGGCCAAAGGAAAAGATTAATTCCACACATGTCAATCTCATAAATAAGGAGGCTAGTGCCTCAATTCTAGGACACACACTCACTTGTTCATTGAAAGACAAGTTTCGTATCAGAGTTGAAGGAAGAGAGAGAGAGAGAGAGAGAGAGAGAGAGAGTACATCTTGGGAGAAGACATTATGTACTTGTTTGAGTTATCTTGGCATTGTATTGGCTATCTATATATTAAGGAAGTTTTGTTGTCTTCGTCCATGAGGGTTTCCTGTGATAAATGATGTGTCTCTCAGGATTGTGTATTTCTCGATTCTATCTTTATGCTATTGTTATCTATTGAAATGCAAAGAACTTTTATAATAATGGCTTTAACATTAACATGGTATCGAGCCAAGTTGAAGAGAGCATCTTTCACAAGAAAAAAGTGAAAAACGGGCCATCATGTCAGGGCATACGCAAATTAGGGATTTTTGTTGGTGAGGTATTTCAACTCTAAAACCATATAGAAAAGTGCCCCCTCTTAAGGGATCATTTTGCACCTTCAACAGCATCTTTTCAAGTATATTAGATCTCCCTGAAAATGAAACCCTAGTTTCACAAAGTACCGTAAAACCAGAAAATTAAGTGCTCCTCCGTGGTACCGTAAAACCATATAAGCACTAGTCTAGAAACTACATATCAAGTTTGAGGGGGGTGTGTTGGATTTTTTATAAATCTGACTGCACCATCTTAATCGCCTTTTCTTAGCACATCTATCCCCTGGATCGTAATTTCTAAAAATTCAAAGTTTGAAAAATTAGGGTTTCCCTCATAAAACCCCAAGTTGCAACTGCAGCATCAGCATTCGGGCCAGCTAAGGCCAGCCAGCAACATAGTACCAAATGTTCCCTTGAATTCTTAAGAGTTGGTAATGATTATCACTACGCTGTGATGGAAGCCGTACTACTTGTAAATGCTATCTGAGGTATGTACCACATATGTTTAAATGGTTAAACTCTAAAGAGTATTTGTAGGAGAAGGGACTTTCCATAGATCCAAAAAGGATCTCAAGATCCAATCATTGATTCAGAGGAATGATACAACCTATGTGATTATTCGACATGCATCCATTTGTTATATTGATCAATGTTTTATGTTGTAGCTATGACCTTCATTCTAACCTTTTCTGAGTTAAGATATTAGATGGATTAAAATTTGATCATAGAACTTATCCTCTAATCCAACCTTCTATCAAGATAACGTACTGTCTGAAAGTTTAAGACAAGAATAAAGCACTCGCCATCTCTGTGAAGGAGACCTCGAAGAAAAGAAAGCACTCATTCATGAGGATACAACGTAGGTTTGATTAATCAAGTTAATAAGATTCAAAGGTACACATGACAAGTTGATGACTATATTGAGATAGCAATTGGTAAAGTATTATACTGGATAGCATGTGAGGATATAGAGGTAAATTCTTAACGTAATCATTTCGGTCCGATACAACCAACACCTCCTCTAGGAAGAATCTCGCGTCGGCCTGTGTTGCCATGGAGGAATGTTTGATCACAACACTATGAGAGTGGTGGACCTCATTTTCGCATTGTATTCCTTACCTCTAATCCTTGCTTCCGCATTAAGTTACAAGGATGGCTCTAAAGGAGCTACTTCATGATGATTGTCCGTATACATTTTATATTAATGATAATACTCGTTTGTTGTTTTATTGACCTTGCTCCGGGTCACATGAATAAACTCGAGGAAGTTATGCAGTGAAGGCTGGCTAAGGCAACGTAAGCAAAGGAGAAACCTTGAAAGAATAAATCATCATTGAAAAGAAGAAGGTGGTTTGTATAAGCTAAAGGGTCATCCGCCGTGAAGTCGCCATGACCCATGCCATTGAGAATCCATGCAACTTGGCATAGAATATTAGCTCACATTAATCCATAAGGTGCTACCATACATATGCAAAGCTGGCCCAAGCTTACCATGTTCTCAAGGTGGACCATGAAGGCATATGCAATGGATGCACAAGGGAAGAAACATCAAGAACCATTTTCCAAAGAGAGAGAGCAAAGCGCAGGAGTCCTCGAACTCATTCATTCATATGTGTGTGGCCCAATGCTATCAGCCTCCATTAGTGGGTATGTATATTATGTGTCATTTACTGATGATTATTCTCATAAGACTCGGTTGTATACTCTTTGAAATCTAAAGATGAAGTAATTCAACAAATTCAAGGAATTCAAAGCCTTGATAGAGAATCTTCTCAAAGAAATATCAAGATACTCAGTCGATAATGGAGGACAATACACCTAAAAAGAGTTCGCGGAACTGCAAAGTGGGATCAAGAGGGAACTCATCACTCCCTATAATCCTCAACAAAAACGGTGCGGACTGGAAAGAAAGAACAGAACGATAATGTAAACTGTAGCATCCATGATCCATGATCAAGATCTTCCTATAAAGCGGAAGAAGCAACAATGTCAACCATATATGTGCAAAACCAATTGTCCCATAGTGCACTTGGCTAAGAGCCCTAAGATATGTTCACCGAAAGAAGCTGCAGAGGTAAGCCATCTCAAATATTTATTGCCCAAGTATTTGTTCATATACCGGAAGAGAAAAGAAACAAGCCGAACCCTCCGGAAAGAAGGGAATATTTGTTGGATATTGGGAGGTCTCCAAGGCCTTCATGATCTATATACCAGTCACCACCACATTGAGATCAATAGGGATGTGACCTTAGAAGATGCTAAGTGCTCAAGAAATCGATAAAATTCCAGCTTGAAGAGGTACATGAAGAAGAACCCTTAATCCCCTGTGAGCGCCTGCGTAATAGGGCAAGGGAGGTTCCTGAGTCGTTGAACTGAAGTTGAGGGAAGTCGTAGAATCCTCCCGATGAAATTCTAGAAGATCATGACGTAGCAGAATTTCAAGAACCTCGTGGATGACGATCCTTCATAAAAGAAAGTCATCTTGGGATATAAAGATTGTCCAAGATGGAGAGAAGCATGGTGTTCCCCAAGGAACTAATTTAGGCATTAAGGAAGAGACCCAAGCCATTCTCCGGGCTTATATGGCTTTGATACGATTCTAGAAAAGGATTCCACTTGCTTTGGGAAGAAGAAGCCATTCAAAAGAAAGTATGGGCATATGCCAGCGACAAAAGAATACCAATCCCTATTAAAGAATTATGGGAAATAGTTCGAGACCAAATAGAAAGGATGGTAATAGTTCGTGATGGTTCAAAATAAAACATGCGCCTGCATGGAAGTATTGAGAAGTATAAAGTAACATTTTGTAGCCCATGGATTTTTCAAAAAGGCATTGGACTATGAAGAGACATTCACTCGTGTAGCGATACACTTCGATCGTAACCATCATAGCCCTTGCAACCAAAATGAAGTGGAAATTACACAATATGGATGTAAAGACGCATTTTTAAATGGTGTCAATCAAGAAGAAGTGTATATAGAGCAACCTCGTTGAGTTGAAGACATGAAGTATCATCATGTCCTAAGTTGAACAAAGCCTTGTGCGGATTGAAGCAAGCTCTTAGAGCTCTTGGTATGGCCGGATAGACAAAATTTTCCCGACGAGCTTGGGATTTTACTAAGAGTAAAGAAGACTCTAACCTCTACTTTAAGGTTAAGTGAACGATGAGCCAATAATACTATTACTATATGTGGATGACTTACTCCTTAATCGAGAAGAAAATCCCATCACTAAACGTAAGAAGAGACTCCGCTTTAGAATTTTGAGATGAAAGACCTCGGCCTAATGCACTATCTCTTAGGGCTTGAGGTATGGCAGTCCGTGAGAGATCTTCCTTAACTGGTGAAAGGTAGTCGAAATCTGAAGAGATTCGACATGTTAGAGTGCAAGCTCATGAATACACCTCCATGGAAACGAAAGTCAGATTCATTGGTCGATACTTCATCAATTGATTGATGCCACACCATAGACGTATTATTGGATCATTGATGTACCGATGAACACCGTGTGACTCAGACATTTGTTTCTTCCATGAACACCTTGAGTCGGGCTTTTGGTAGAACCCGCATGTTCACCTTGTACGTAAAACATGTGATGAGTGGGTAACCTTAAGGGTACATTAGATTGTGGTTTCAATTGGCGATGGAGACCTTGATTTCACATTGAGTGGGTACAATCGGACTGGCGATTAAGTGCAGCTTTTGCTCGACAGGAAACCACTCTCGTGATGCCACTTCACTTTGGGGATCAACCATGATCTTGTGGAAGTGTGCGCAGGAAGCAATCCATCATTGCTCTCAACACAACAGAAGAAAACATTGCTGCATGTTCTTCTAGCCGTGAAGCTATATGGCTTCGAAAAGTTGTTGATTGACCTATTTGACCTAGAGATGAAACCACCATCCCATGTGACAAACTCGTAGCCGTGACAAAGATGACAGAGAATCCTCAGATTCCATAACAAAGCCCAAAGCACATAGAGATTGTTATCATTACATCCGCGTGATTACGAAAGTGCAGAGGGAGCCTTAAAGCTCCAATACATGTTGTAGCAACGTAATGAACAAGCTGTTGTGTTGCCCAAGCCTCTATCTCGCGTAAAGTTTAAGCACTTCGAGATAAGATTGGTATATCCGAAAGGACCTTCCTTGAAAGGGGAGTAGTTTTTGTGATAAGACATCTCTTTCCACTTTTATTTTCACCGTGACGTAGCAAGATCGCATGTGATGAGATTCAGAACTGCGGCTTCCGGCCCTGATCGGACGTAGTGCCGGGCCTAGTATCCCACTTCCATCTGGATTGTTGTGACATAAAGCAGACTAGTATCTTGCTTCCAAATTTCTTTATTGTCGCGGGATATTACAAAGAAAGATGATGAGATGAGACTATATCAGGTTTCCACTGAGAAGTCAGTGGATGTAAGTTTCAATATAGTATCTTGCTTCCAACCATCAAGTTGGAAGCAAGAAGATGAGATGAGACAAGCACTGAACTTCCAGCTTAACAACTGTGACAAAAAGCAAGACAATGAGATGAGAATAGTACTATGATTCTAGCTTAATAGCTGTGACGTAAAGCAAGACATTGATATGATACTAGTACTGTGCTTCCAAATTGAGAAGCCTTCCTCAATTTAAAGCCGGGCCTAGTATGCCATTTCTTCCATCTTGAGTGTTTTTCAGCACTAAAGAAAGACGTTGAGATGAGACTAGTAATCGTATTCCATCTTGAGAAGTCATGGACATAAAGCCGGGCCTAGCATTCTTTCTTCCCACCTTGAGTTGTGATGTAAAACAAGACGTTGAGATGATACTAGCATCAGGTTTCCATATTGAGAAGTTGTGACATAGCCGCCTATCTTGTTTCCAAATTTTGATTGTTGTGGACGAAAGCAAGATGAGTATTGAGCCTGTGTTAACAACTCCAGACGTGAAAGCCGCCTTTGTATTAAGGGATGAGCTAACCTCTACGGATGATGATGATGTATTAGTTTTATACTAATTCATATTGATGTAGATGATGATTGCATTCCTTTGAGAATGACGATAAGCGTTTATTAAAGAAAACTTCTTCGACATCGCTAGATAATGGTTCCAAGATGATATTGATGTGATGTTGTCCTCCGATGTCAGTTGATGATAAAGGCCCTCTCTTGTCTCTGATGTCACAAGTAGAATAATTCCTTCTTGTTATGGGGAGGTTGGAAATAACAACTCCAAGAAAAGTGTATTCTTATTATTATTTGATATATTATTCATTGTATCAATCCCTATCAGGATTGATCATGTCACTTATTGTGTGCTGACCAACTTCTTTTGCAGATTGGTCATAATACAATTGCAGGCTAGGGAAAAGAAGAAGTCAGCCCCTAATATATGTAAAAGAGGCCCCGAATATAATAAAGGTGGTTATAACCACCCAGAGAAGAAGTCAGTTCACGCTGAAAGGACACTCCCACATGTGCCAATCTTGTATAAATAAGGAGGCTAGTGCCTCACTTAGACACACTCACTTGTTCATTGGAAGACAAGTTTCAGAGCTGCAAATGTTTGAAGCAGCAGAGGGTAGAGAGAGGCACATCTTTGGGAGAGGACATTTTATACTTGTTTGAGTTATCTCTTGCCATCAGGGATTGGCTATCTATATTATGGAAGTTTGTTGGGTTTTCTCCACCACAAGGGTTTCCCCATGTTTATGTCTCTCAGGATTGTGATCTTGTTCTTATCATGTTATTATCTATTGAAATGCAAAGAACTATAATTAATGTACAAACATTAACAAACCCCTCATTCCATACTTAGCCTATTTTTGGATAGTGGGTTCTTACTAGTACATAAAAAGATGGTTTTTGTTGTTCCATGACCTTCAAATAGCAATGACATTTATGTGATGTACAAATTGATAATGGGACCTATGGACTACTTGAATTTCAAGGGCTGTGTCCCAAAAATTTAATATTCGGGAATTACTTTTCTTTACAGTTTTACACACGATGGTGGACAAATGTACAAAAAATATAGTACCAATGTCCTGCTACAAAGGGTGGTGGACAAGAGGACCAACAAATAACATTCCTGAATAGTTTTCTTTAAACATGGGCTCGTGGATCCAAGAAATTGAATGTATCAAACCATAGGTTCCCTGAGAGCATAAATCAGACATAGCAAAAAACGAATTTTAAAGAATGATATTTACCTATACATTACCAAATATGTACTTTTATAGATCATGTACGAAGCCCTCATTCTATATAGTGTGACAGAGCCCAGATTACATACTTTGGCAGTTTTTGGAGCACGAGTTGTTGAGCTAGTAGGATAAAAATAGGAAAAAATGAAACGTATTACATATTCTTGGAAATTTAAAGAAACATATATGTGTGAAATATGATATGTCTAATTTGAGTGAGTGATTTATGTCATGCTTTTATTTTTGAAAAGAAAAAAAGAGAATAGAGATAAAATAAATAGAATGACTTCACATTCAACATAGTCAAGATAAAAAATCCGTGGAGACATAAATATATAGGGAGACAAAAGAATAGTTTTATTTTGGAATATATGAAAAATAATAGTTTGTTACATATCCCGGGAAATGTAAACAGTTTTTCATAGATCGGGATTAGCCCCGGTAATCACATAAAATAAATACATGTACAAGAAATAGGAGTGTGGAGAGAAGTTGGACACGCTAGAATGTAAAACCTGAAAAGTAGAAATGAGAAGATCGCTTTTGCCTATAGATTTCTCAATCGAGAAAAGGAATAATTGGATTGATAAAGAAAGGACTATCACTATACACTTCATGTGGATGAAATTATAAGTAATTTTTGTGTTTTAATTGGTCAGCTGCCTTTCCCCGCCGGTTTTGTGGGCAACCCGGGCTTCAATAACTAGGATTGATACATAGAGTGATTTATGCATTTTCCTCGCTGGATTTCGCGGGTCGATCCAATTTCAAGTTCTCTTCAATAAAGCTTCTCAAGGTGATTTTGATGATGTCATCGCGGATTCAAATGTTGAAAACTTCATTTTCTAATTCACTTAGATCAATTGAAAGTTTACATAGACCTTCTGCTACACCCCATTCTCAGAAAGGAATACCCGACCAGGCCGGGCTTGTCCACATCTTCTTCATGATATTCAACGATTTTGTAAAAAATTTCTAAAGACCAGGCCTTCAAATTATCAACTTGTTGGATCGTGCAATATTGCTTGGTTAACGTCATTGAGTTGAGGATTAAGATGGGGTCCCCGGAAGGCCAAGGCTGTCTTTCCTGCTAAGTCTATTTCGGTGAGCTTTGTGAATAATGTTTCTTTCTTTGATATTGCTTGCTCACATGACTGGATGATGACATATAGATTTTTCACTTTTTGTTTCCAGCATGCTTATAATTGAATGAGCCATTTTGTGGACGGGGTATCATGTTGTCTTCTGGTTGTTTCTCGCATGTTGTTGACATGAAAGTGAAGAAGGACCGAGTGCACATAGAAAGTTCCTTCATTCTTTAACTGGCCCCGTGGCGTAGGAGCAAGTTATGTGCCCTGCTCCCCGTGGAATCCATATTTTGTGATGTTTCCTGTGCCATTGGCAATCGCTCTATCCTTTTGTTGATATTTTTCTCCAAATATCCTCTACGATGCAGGGAAGCTCGAGGAACCTTTGATTTCGCGGGTAATTTAGGTCACGTATTACGGCTATTTGCTGAACTCCTAAACAAATGCTAGGAAACAAAGCTTCCTCTTATTCCTTAATCTGGTTCTTTATTCT
The DNA here is from genome assembly GCA_010110895.2 of Picea sitchensis. Lineage (NCBI taxonomy): Eukaryota > Viridiplantae > Streptophyta > Pinopsida > Pinales > Pinaceae > Picea > Picea sitchensis. The sequence continues at coordinate 8,712 of SNQJ01S0169318.1, read as the reverse complement.
ATCATTTTCGGCTTCAATGACTGTAATGAAATCATGAAGAGCATCTACGTTTTCCCTATGAAGTTCATAGATTTTTGATGCATGCATATTGGCAAGGTCAAATTCTGAACGATGCTTTTTTTTATTTTTTACATCTCTTTTTCAATGATTAATTTTTTTAATTCGGTTTCTATCAAACACAATGCCATGGAATACGAAGGATTCATCTTTTTCAAAATTTCTGTTAATTAACCATGTCCATTGAGCGTGCATGTTGAATTATGCGGTGTGGTCAGATCAAGGTTGTAGAATATGCTTTCCATCGGGCCAAGATCCATGTGTTAGCGAATTTCAGGTCACCGGCCCCTCTACATTTCTTTTTCCATTCCTTCCTCAAGACGTAACTTCTTTAGGAAAGCGATGTCAACGATCCTTCTACAAACTATTGTGGAGCTATTGGGCAAAGAGGTTTATCAGTGCTGCCGGCTCCAAAATGTTTGAAATGAAGAAATGGAGGGGACAATATAACCCCCACAAACATTGCTTCAATGCGTGCTAATGGAAAATCTCCTCATTAATAACAATATCTATCCATAAGCCAATCTTGTTAGAAGTAAAGCATAAAGCTATTGCAAACTTAGAAGTGTGAAGGTGGTGGTTATGGTGAAGAACATTTAAGGATCGGAGGTTTCATGAATGAACCAAGCCGGTACCAAGTGCTTTAACGTATACTGTAATGGTATTTGAAATTAGACTGGAAGCAATTGGAGTTTTCGTGAAGGAAGCAAGCTGGAAGCATGTGAATGACATTCCATGGCATTTGAAATTAAAACCGGGAAGGGAGAAGAAGTTTTTCAAATGACAATGGAAAACTTCGAGCCTCGTGATCAATGACAGCTAGGACTGCAGAGTCGCATACGACCCTAAGATTAAAGACGGTACTTAGGAAAGCAGTATACATAATAATAACACACACACGTAGAAGGCGGCGGAGCAAGCAAACCGTTTTTTATTATGCACACGCGGCGTAGCGTAACGAATGGAAGAGCAAGTGCTATAGAAGCGAACGGCAACAAAGTCTAAAAGTGCATGGTTCAGGATTGCGGGTTCTCGGGAAAGTGGGTTCAAAAGAAGGCCTCTAATGTTCAGTGTTCTACAAGTAGCACAAAAAGTTATGTGATATACAAGTTGAGAAGCCGGACTCGTAAGTTGGCCGGTGACGGATAGACCATCTATAGTTTGGATCGCAGGTTCTCAAGCTGTTGGGGTAAAAAATGACGCTCTATTTTTTCGGTGCCTTGCAAATATCTTACGATAATAAATTGAGAAGCGGATTCGCGAGGTGAACGCCCTCAACATTCTACTCTAGGGTTGGTGGGTTCCCACAAATGAGTAATACATATTTGTGGGTTGTACATTGAGCCGATTTCCACCATATAGAAAATTGGGTTCTCGGGCTGACAGTCTCAAAATTTCCTAAGAAAAGAAAAGGGCTCCGTTCGACTCCCAGTGCATTTTTCATAATTCATGTGCAACACAAAGTCTGTGATTACCAAATTAGTGTGTGTAGAAACGGTGGCAGCCATGCCTTTATAAAGTATGGATTACGAGATTTTATAGATCGCGGTACCCATATCACATTTCATACCGCGGGTTCTCTATCGTGAGGTAATGCTGTGTCATCAAAATAGGCCTCTATTGTTCCAAGTGGTTTTTACAAATAGCACCCACAATACCATGATATACAAATTGACAAGTGGACTTGTCTAGTGGTTGAGAATTCTATAGAGTACGTATGCTTTGTGCATTGGCGCTGTCGGTTAAGGTTGAGAAATCCAAGGCATCTATTTTGGTGCCCTGCCAAATTGTTTATGATGCAATGCATTCCCTTATTCCATACTCTTAGCTAATTGGCTTGATCATCGCGACTTAAGAAATGCACATTGTGCCTCTCCAATGTTCGCGTCCCAAATAGAAGTTACAGCTGGCCTGCATATACATATTGAGAAATGGATCGTGCTAATGCCCCTCAACATTGCCTCACCGATGGTAGACATGTATGCATGACTTCTCAAGACAAGGAAAAAAAAAAAAAAAACATACCGCGAAACAAGTTTGAAAATTCAGAGAAAGTAAAGGAAAATTGTTTACTATGGAACACAATATAAAGAAATAATGCACCTTTTGCATTGATTCGTACATATTTGGTAGGAGTTCTTTGCATCTTCTAGTTTTCCTTTTTGTTTATATCACCAAAAGTACAAAACAAAAGAGATACGAACATAAGCTCTATGTTAAGAAAAATGCAATTACTATGTACATATACAAAAAAAATTGAATAAGACAAATAGAGTCACAAATAGTTTTTAGGGATGTACCTTATTTTTTTTTTTTTGCACAATGTATATTTTATAATTAGAGTAGAAGACCGTCAGTATGCTCACCAAAACACTATGTGTGTAGAAATTAGGGATACATATATGCTTTAAAACATAGAAATATGATTTTGCAAATAAGTTTCCATATGTATATGTCATAATTCAAGTGCAATACCAATTGTATCGTTATTAGACCAATATGTGTCTAAGACAAACATAATGTATTGAGAATGGGCACATTGGACCAAACATGGTCAATAAGTGCATTTTAAAGATGGCTTGTGTTGTTAAAAAAAAAACAGAGACTGTATTTGCACAAGTAGTTTTCCAATTATTTGTTATGCCACTATTTTGTAGCATGCCAATATTGAAGTCTCCCACAAGTACAATGGATCCGTTCAAATCGAAATGGTCCAATGCATTGGAAAAAACATTTGGTAAATGCTGGGGAGAAGCATACGTATTTAGTATTGCAACTTCGCTCCATGGGAAAAAATTGGCAAGCACCCTCGGGCTTCAACATTCTTTTCTTCGACATGTATGTGGTCCAAAATTGGTACATGTTTTTCACCAAGATCATCATCCCATGTGTAATGTAACTTGATATGAAATTGTGATTTGGGAATTTTTTGTTCCGCATGCATAATGTCATGTGTGTTTCCTACAAGCACAAAACATCGGATTGCATTATATCATAGTCATTCAATATATCATCCATGTGTGCATTTAAGTTGCGGGTGTTAAGCGAGAGAATTGATACAATGAATTTGTTTGTATGAATTGGTAATCATAATGCGCTTCATTTTGCGGTGGTCCTCAGTCGCTCCATCTCAATATCAACTTTTGTTTCACTTCAGTTGGTCCTTGTCGTAGGACTTAGTAACACGAAGCTCATGCTTCGACACGGTGACAAGCGTTGTATACAAGTCCATAGACCGGTCTCCAGCAAAATAAAATGAGACATTATCAAAGTGTTGGCTCCCAGGATCCGTGGGAATGTAATGCGTAACATGCAATTTTAATCAAAACTCGCTTTAGAATATTCATTCAACCCCGGCTTTTGTTGATGTCAATATTGGCTTTGATATTTGCAAAATAGGAGTCAAATCGCTTGCAGTGTTTGAATTATAGATAAGCCAACTTGTTTACTTGTTGCTTGCCTACATGTGGTTCATGGAACTTAATCCAAAGGACATCTACTTTTTTCTATCTTCATATAGCCTTTAATTATTCCATCTACACCATTCACCTCAAGCCATCCCGTGGAATCATAGAGTTACGTGCATATATTGCAATCCAAGCATTTCTAATAATGACAAGCAAAAAAGGTAAAGTGGACCGAATGTTCTATGATGGGTGGGGAATTTCCATTGTTGTTTTCTTCCAAGTCAATTGAATTGATGATGATAACATCGCTAGGTGTTACACATGATTTGGTCACTTTATGATGTCTTAAAGTGATGAATTCAGTTCCCAACAAGGACTTTTGCTTGAGAAAAGTGGCTCTTTTCTTCTTCCAAAAACATATTTTTAAGATGAGTTCATGGGCTACATGTATTATAGGGTGCAAGAAACCCTGATTCTCACAGTAATTCACCCACACTAGGGTGTGAACTTCTCGCATTTTGCTCCATACACAGTTTGTGAACCTATTTTTAAGCTTGAAAGGAGAAGAGGTCTCGAGGGTTCTAGAAGGGAATATTCTAGGAAATGAGTTGGAATTCACATGGTTGTCATTCTAATGACTTCCCAGATTTGATGTAGATCATCCTAATCCATGTAACCATCTCATTCTCCCATATATTGAAAAGATTTCTCATGGAAAAGGTTACAAGATTGAATGAAGAATTGGTGAAAGAATTGTGTGTGAAGAGCCACAGTTTGGACGGAAGCTTGAAGGCTCTATTTGGTCTATCAAGAGGAATTGGATCTTCTTCATGCAAGTATATAGAGAAATTCAGTGTGTTGGAACCAAGGGTCAATGAAAGGAATCTTGCAACATCAAGGGGATCAGGTTGTATCTTCTAATTTCACCAATATGATACAACAACATGTCCCTTTCCCATAAAGCCTTACTTTTATTGTGTAATTCCTTGATCATGCATAAGTTGATTACTGAATATACTTTTCATCTCGCCTTGGTTGGTTTGTGTTGTCTGATTTGACTTCACAAGAGCACTGAGCTGCAAGCAGAACAATGTGAGACCTAAGGAAGCTTATATAAAATGTATGTTACTTATTCCTTCTCTTTATTAGATTCGATGACTACAACTTAGGTAAAGAGTCTGTCCCGTCTCCGCTTTTGTTCTAGAGATCCGTGTGGATATAGGAGATCTATTATGTCCAGACTCCAACATTTGTCCAATAACAAACCATGTAACCAATCGGGGATACAAACCCATTTTCTCGGTGGTTTTCCCACATTTGCTCTTAACTTACCATTTTTCATTTCCATCAATCTTCGAGCCTTGAGGAGACCCTCGAGGATTCTCCTGGTCCATAAGCTCCTTAAATTTCTTTTTGTCTTTTTCCAAATTTCAGTTTAGTTTCTGTGCCTTTCTCAAGATCAGACTCCCTTCTTTAGCTCCTGCGGAGAACCACTAGAGTTCACGACCCTCATTCGGGCCTAGTGCAAACTTTCTCGACTCATGAGAAATCCTTTTGATTCTGACCGTATACCACTGCAAACCCATTTGCAAATTTTTGATTGGTTTTGTATCCTCGATGCCTAGATTTGTATGGGTGTATTTGAAAAGAACTTCTCCTCACTGCTGTTTATCGTTTTGACTTCTAATTTCGTGGAATGATTAGGTTTCGTAAACTGCAAAGCTCAGCCGTTCATTTTTTTCTCAACCGTAACCTCAATCTTTCTTAACAAGGATATAATCTCCGATTCTCAAATCCGAATGCTTGTTTGGTTGGGAGCGTGATTGGTTTAAAAGTTGGGATTAATTGTCTTTTTCGATTGCTCATCACTTGGAAAATTGTTATCCATATGCATTTGAAGAGACTTTTTATTCAAAAATATTGGCATTCAATTGTTGAAATAGAATGAATAGAGGATTGACATTGTTCATAATTGATTGATGTTTCATTTCAAAGAAGATCATATATCGTAGTTCAAGTTGTTCCAGAAAACTCCTCTTTTCCCTCCTGTAAATAGGATTCATCGAACAAAAAATTTGTATCATTCATTCCTATCTATGCATTGTTGGGTCAGAGTCTCACACAACATTGGTTTCATTTTTGTCTCCTTTGAGTAGCGACAACCTTTAATAATATTGCGCAATTTTTAAAATTTAACTAGTAACTCTTTTCTAGGACTCTTTTACACCAACATTAGCTAGGCTAGATATTTGGAATAGGCAGTGAGATACACTCTCCAAAGCACAAAACACACAATAGAATCTTGTGGTAAGGAGTGTCAAATTCCATTTGCAACATTTTGTCCTAGGAAGCCCTTCTCACACAAGGGTCAAACCCGAGGTCGCATTGAGATTGATAGAGTTACTCACCTTGCTTTGTCGATATGAGTGTAGAGATTGCACGTATTACGGGGGTCACTTGAAGGTATACCCACAATGATGAGTAGAAGCCTCTCAAGATGATTTCAGGCTAGATACCCTGCCCTTATGTGTGGATTGGAATTTCGACTGTCCCCCCAGGCTTTATTGTTGTTGGTGGTAACCTTAGTGGCCTATCTTCTTAGGGTCTTACACAAGGTGTTTGTGAAAGGGCAAGTCTTCACGGTACTTGGAATCAACGATGGCCAAACTCACTTGGGATCCTTGGAGGGTATATCCACGATTATGTGTGGGAGCTTGCACCAGGGTGTAAGTCCATTAAGCAGGTCATCAACGTAAATTTTCCACCCTAGCCCATCCCCTTCTTGTCTCGTCGTTGCGACATTGGATTTCATCACCAACTAGTGACTTCGGAATTAGAAGGTCTTGTTTTCTTGGTTTTGCTTCCTAGATTTTTACTAGCGTGATTTGTTTGTTTACCCAAGATGACCATAGAATTTCCTTCGTAAGTTTTTAACTCGATCACGATTGACCCTCCATGCCGTTCACATAGAATGCAAGGCTTACCCCAGAAAATATGGAAGGTTCTCAACCCTTGCCTACCAACTCACCAGAGGGCTTTCCTCAACAGAGTGAAGTCCAAGACGTTGCCACTCCACAAGTGGAAAGAAATGAATCTCTAGAATGGTTCTGAATTACCAATTCTCGAGAGGGCTTTCGACTTCGTCCCGACTCCAGGAGACACATTGTGCGAGTGAATTCTTCCGGAGACTTAGTTGTTCAGTATTTTGGATCACGGACTGGACCTTTCCTAGGACCTGAGGGTCAAGATCCTTTTTGGACTACTGGCATTTTTAGACGGGATCTCTTTGGCTCAGTAGCAGGCGTTGATATCACTGTCTCACGTGAGCTACCTAAAACATATGATCCAGACACAGTACCTTTTACTACTACTTATTATTTTCCTGGTACAGAAGCTCTGTGAGTTGACCACATCTTGACTCTCCCTTTACAAATGGTCCATTACATAGATACTACGAGTCCTCACACTGGGATTACTGCGGCAAGACACGCCCCCATTGGCACACTTCTTTCTCCCAAGGTCACCCCGACACTTCCACCCGGATACCATGCTTTGAATGCCTCTATTCCCGCTCCTACGCAAATCACATCTGGAACTCCTGGTGGTCCCACTCCTTCTAGGCATCATCCTCCTGGTTTCATTCTGACACTTCCTTGACCCCCTTTTAGAGGACCTCTTCCATCCTCTATCGGAGGCAATGATCCTAGTGGCACCATTCTGTCATTCACACCAAATTACCAAATTCCTGTTGGTGGACAATTTCACCAAGGAGGCCCAACTCAACCCTCCCTTGCAGGACAAATCCCAATTGGGACACAACCCCCGATTGGAGAGCAACCCCCACCGACCCCACCTTATGGAAAAAACATACCTCCATCCTTGGCCCAGTATTGGAATCATCTTATACAACATAATCCTCACCCGACTGGGGGGAAAAAGCCTTAGGCTAGCTCTGTTATACCCCCTAGTACAGGCCAACCCTATCCAGGTACGTCTAATCCTATTTGGGGCTCGAATGCTCAACCTCATGCCCCTGTTCAAGGGTACAACCCTATGAGTTACTTGCCTCCACACCAACAACCGAATCTGCCCGTATCCTCGCATTATATGCAAACTACTTATGGTCCCACTGGTTTGCCAACAAGACTCCCTCCCCAAAGTCACCAGTACCCACATGTGAATAGACGGTTACCTTTCTTAGCCACCCTGGACCTCTCAGATCTGTCGAGGATTTTAAATGATCCGATCCGTCACTCTCCTCAATGGCCTACCATACCGGCCAAATTACCATCCAACATCCCTAAATTCGATGGCAAACCGGGAGAGGACATGAACAATCATGTAATGACTTTTCACCTTTGGTGCTCATCCAACTCCTTGATGGATGACTCTATTCGCTTACTCCTTTTTCAACGCACCCTCACGGGTTCCGCCGTGAAGTGGTATATAGAATTATCATGAGGTTTCTTTGCCAACTTCAACACCCTCACTATGGCTTTCCTCACCCACTACCAGTTACCGATCCACTATGAAATAGGGACCGAGATTTTGACTTCTTTAAAACAAACCAAAGCCACTCATATCTCCAATCACATTCATGAGTGGCGACAGAGACAACGTCTCATCAAACTTGAACTTCCCGATCAGTTGCTGGAAGAGTGGTTCACAAAATCATTTGTGAACGACATCGGTCGTGACATCGCCATGGGTGGAGCTGTCACGGAAGAGCATGCCATTAGTCATGCTCAATACCTTAACCTCGTTTACTCACAAATGAGTACTCTTTACGACTTACTCCCTGATGCACCTCGTCCTTCTACTTCCACCACTTCAACTACTCCTGTTGCTTCTCATGCAGTCGACGGTGTGATTGGCACTTTCCATGCCCAACCGCATTCCGTCGAAACCTCTAGCAACAACCCCAAACCCATTTATTCTAATGTTCAAAATGCTCTGTCTCCTACCCCTCCCACCGACAAAACTTCTGAGGTAAATGTTGTTCAATCTACCCCCGCTGGTAAAAACAAATCCAGAAAGGGAAAGGGTAAGAATAAGGAGGAAAAAAATAATTTGCAAGCAGAAAGAACCAAAACACCATTGTTGATGATAGGGATAAGTGCAAACCCCGATACCCTTGTCTTATCTGTGGTGATGATCACTACACTAAGGATTGTCCACGACGAGCCGAGGTTACTAAGTTCCTTCAAGGGACCATGAAACCACCCACTCCGGCCGTATTGTCACAACC
>SNQJ01S0169317.1:12367-33063 GCA_010110895.2 Picea sitchensis | reverse complement strand
AAAAAAAATAAAAATTAGTGATGATCTAAAAAGAATAATCACTAAATATATTTTTGACATTGATCATTAAATAACTATCATTAAAAGTAATATAAAAAATGGACACTTTTTATAACATTACGGCACCACACTAACCATTATCAAGACTTTATTTGTAGTAATTCCTTGTCCTCTAAATTCTAAATTCATCGTTAGTGGATATGCCCAAGATATGTCGTTGCCATAGAAAGCTAATAAGTTCCTTGGCCATAAAAGCCTAATAAGTCCCTTGCTCATGGGTTAAACCTACATAACTTACCAAGAGATGGACTACAACAATTACCTACATTTTGGAGATATGATAATTATTTTATTTAAAAACACATCCCAAATTCCTTGGATGCTTGTGTAATCATTCAAGTAGAGAAAAAAAGATATTGATGTTTGTCTATTTTACAACAATTACCTACATTTTGGAGATATGATAATTATTTTATTGAAAAACACATCCCAAATTCCTTGGATGCTTGTGTAATCATTCAAGTAGAGAAAAAAAGATATTGATGTTTGTCTATTTTTCTAAGCCTTCCTTTATTGAGGATTTTAAGGAATGAGATGATATGGCCACAAATTATTCCAACAATTTTCTACCATCTTTATACATGGCAAAGAACATATTAGGGACTTTAACCAAAGGTTCACGATTTATACATGGCAAATAATCTATTAGGAACTTTAACCAAAAGTTCACGATTTCATTGATTTTTTTGTTATAGCGCAAAAGAGACCACATAGTGATAAAATATGAGATATTACCAAAATCATCATACCAAACTTAATAAGCAATTATAAAAAAAAATAATCTCAGGGAAAGGTCAAAGAAAGGAAACATCCATCCTCTAAAGATTACATTTACCATAAAAAAAAAATACTCAAAACCCTTAAAAGGGTGTCTCAATAAATATGCATCGACAACATGGTTGTTTCTAAGCTATCCACATTACCAATGTAGAAAAGGCTCGATAGCAAAGCCGAGCACATAAAAATCTGTTAGTTCTAAAATCTATATGGTAGGCTATTATAGATCCTAATATGGTCTAGGAATCACCCTAGGGTAAGCTTAATGCCTTTAGCTAAAACCCATGAGGATTCAAAGCATTCGAGGATTCTATATATACAAGGCCTTGGGAATGAGTTACATATCTTAAAGAATTGCAAGGTTATGATGTCCACATTGCAATAGTGATCTTTTGTTGTAAGCACCCTTATGTTGCACGTTGTAAGAACCTAAGGTTATGATGTCCACATTGCAATAGTGATTTTCGGTTGTAAGCACCTCTATGTTGCATATTTGTAGAGAGAGCTCTTTTCTTATTTCCCCACCTCCATTAGAGGATTTTCCATGCCCCTTATAATCATTCAATGAGAGAAGAGAAGAGATTTAGGAGGACAAATCAATGAGGGTGGAATTTTAAGGAACCATTATGTTCACAAGTACCATTTTCTCATTGTAAACTTAATTTTCCTTACTAATGGAATCTATTTCTTTCTCCCCCTATTCCTAATTCCATTTGTCTCTTGGCTTGTGATCTGTAAACGATAGGCTTATAACATGTCCATTTCATCAACATAGTTTCTTATTATAAATCATTAAATTTCTATGCTTGTGTAATTTTGAGCTCAAACTACTTCAATAGCCTTTGGAGCGACAAATTCCGTAGCCATGGCTTTCATAGCTTTAACTTCCGCAACATTAGTTTTCCCAGCTTAAGTCTTGGCGTAAAGTTCTTATGGCCCATGAAAAACTTGTGGGAACGGGTTGATTAACCAGTGAGATAAATTATGATGTCGAACTATAATGAAATGATTAGTGGATGAATTAAACCACTCAACAATAAAGAAAATTCCCAAGGGTGAGTTTAGACACTCAACATCAGAGGAAAACATCCAAGGACAAGTTTAGACACTTGGCATCGGAGGAAAACATCTAGGGGTAAGTATAGACACCCAAAATCAAAGGAAAATATCATGTGACAAAAAATAAGTTGACCAATAGTCTATGGGCAAAGGGAAATATGCCCAAATCTAGGAAAACAACCCAAAATGGATTAACTACAACTAGCTTCTCAGTTGGGATGCTCAACAATAAGAAAAATGGCCCAACAAAGGGGGAAATGACCAACAGACAATTAAAAATGCCCAACACTAACCATATGAGGCATAAACACTTTAGAAAACAAGACAATAAAGTAAATTCACCTCTGTGAGAGAGTAAATGATTTACAGGAGAGAGAAAAATAAATTTAGCAACTTTTGCAACAACTATGGATTGAGAACCATTGATTTCCCCTCTCCAAAATCATCCAACGATGGAAAATAGAGAGATGTTGGGTTCGGTTTTCTCCGTTAACCAATGTATTATGCAAACCAACCTTCCACACAACACATTACACACAAAAAAATAGAATGAGAAAACTAGAACCATTTTATTATGCTCAGAGAATTCATTATATAGGGGGTGAGCTATGCATGCTCAAAACCTCATTCATTGTTACTCACTAAGTAAACACAAATGGCGATGGCTCAAAGATGCCTTTGATTATCATGGATAGAATTCTTGAATCCTTCATCCATGGATATTCAAGTAGGTTGCACTCTTCAAGCTCTTTCTTCCACTAATGCACTCTCAGTTCTACTTTTCATTTCCTTGTTGCCTCTTCACTACAACCTTCAGTATTTTAAAGGGATTCCTTTGGAAGGCCAACCATCACATAGTTTGTTTCCACTTCCACTTTTCCAATAAGAAAAAATAGAATATAAGACCAATTACAAATTTAGAAGAGGTTCCAATTCGGATCACACCTCCCCATTTGCAGAATTTTGGTCTCCAAGAGATTCAACTCCCTTCAATCTTATTTTCCAATCAACAAGAAGACTCCAACATAAATCAAAGAAAGAGTTCCTCCACTATAGGATGGAATATAAGAGATGAGTAGGGGATACCTTTTTCATAACCCTATTGTCCATCTCATGGCTAGAGATGGCATTTGTTGTTGCAATAGGTCATTGGAAAACCATTACTCCTCGAGTTGCAAGTGCAAGCAACTCCTCTTTCCCATTGACTCTCCAAGATTTCTTCTTGGTTGTTTGGTTCGTGGGATAGATTTTCAGGTGATGCTTCCAAAATTTGGCCTTCCAATGTCCAGTCAATATACAATACTGGAAATATTTCTTGCACGGACTATTTGGTCTTGTAGAGTGCCAATAATCACTAACCTTATGACGCATTTTCTTGCAATAGAAACAAACTATGTCATACTTCTTCTGTTTGTGATGATTATTTCCATCTTGGTTGCTTGGTTCTCCAAGAACTAGAACAAATATGGATGTTGGAATCATCTCTTTGTTTCCCTCTTCCAAGATTCTACGAGCAAATTTGAGTGGCTTTTTGCACATGACTTCTTTTTCGATTCCTCTTTCCTTGAAAAAAGTGGTTTGAGCTACATTTATGCTTGCTTCTTTCCCATCAAATCCTAGTCCTTCATCATTAGGCATTTGTTGAGCTATAATGAGAATGAAAATCACTTCACAATCATGGCCCCATTTGCTTCATGATCTTGGAACCAATGTATCTAGTGTGCTTCTCAAAGTCACCAAGGGTTTCTTGAGAAAGCGTATTAGAAGGTGAGTTTACCAAGCTTACCTTTGTCATGGTACTAGCTTTGGCAATGGAAATGGAAGGGGTTTGTTTGGTATATTGGATATCTACTTCTATCTTCTTCAAGGCCTCGTCCTTCACTTCCAAGTCCTGGTATAGGTGAGAAGTGACCTCAATGAACCTCTCCTCTTTCCAATTATCTAGTTTAATGAATTCCCCCCCCCCCCCAACCTCCTCTTCCAATTATCTAGTTTATCGAATTTCCACCCAAACTACAAGAGATAGAATCTTCTACTATCTGATTCTTACCTTATGGAAATGAAGTATTCCTATTACTTGGCAAGATCTTTCTCCAAATCATCTACTCTCTACCTCCAATGCCGACTTTCTTCTTTGATATGCTTATTGAAGTCTCTCAACTCTTCTACCTTCTCCCTATTCAAGGCTTTTCCCATGGTATTTTCTTCGAGGTGTTTGATGAAAATTTTATGATACCTCATGATCCATAAATGGTAGGATTATAGCTCATCCATTTCATCAATAAAATTCTTATTATAAATCATTAAATTTCCATGTCTATGTAATTCAGAATTCAAACTACTTCAACGGCCTCTGGAGCAGCAACTTTTGTACCCATATATTCTACAATGTTAGATTATGTTGCTTTAGTTTATGTGGCTTAAGTCTCAGTGGAGAGATTTTTTATGGCCCATGAAAACCTTGTGGGAGTAATTTAATTTACCAGTGAGATAAATAAGGACACCCAACTATAAATAAATGATCAATGGACAAATTAAACCACTCATTAATAGAGAAACTACCGAGCGGTGAGTTTAGACACTTGACATCAGAGGAAAACATCCAGGGATGAGTTTAGACACTTGGCATTAGATTAAACGTCCATGGGAAAGTATAGACACTCAACATTAAAGGAAAATCTCCAACAACAAAAACTAAGTCGAATATAAGTCTATGGGAAAAAGTAAATATTCCCAACTCTAGGAAAATGGTCCAACATGGATTAACTCCGACCAACTTCTCAATTGGGTGCCCAACATTAAGAAAAACGACCCAGTAAAGGGAACAATTACCAACATACAATAAAAAAAAATCCCAACAATAAGCATATGAGGCATGGGAACTTTAGAACACAAGCCAACAAAGTAAATTCACCTCTGTGAGAGAGAAAAATATTTAAAAGAGAGAGAAAAATGAATTTAGCAACATCTGCAACATCTATGGATTGAGAACCACATATTTCCCATCTCCAAAATCATTCAATGATAGAAAATAGAGAGATGTTGGAATGATTTTTCTCCATTAATCAATGTGTTATGCAGACCAACCTTCCACACAACAGATTACACACAAAAAACCAAAACATGAAAACTAGAAGCATTTTATTAAGCTCATAGAATTCATTACAAACAGGGTGAGCTATGCATACTCAAATCTCATGCATTATTACTCACTAAGTAAACATAGATGGCAAGGGATCAAATATTCCTTCATTCATCATGGACAAGCTTCTTGAATCCTTTGTCCATGGACACTCAAGAAAGTCGCAGTCTTCGAGCTCTTGCTTTCACCGATGCACTCTCCAGTTCTCCTTTTCATTTCCCCATTTTCTCTTCACTACAACCTTCATTATTTTAATGGGTTTCCTTTGGAAGTCCAACCATCACATAATTCGTTTCCAGTTCCACTTTTCTAAAAAGAAAAAATATAATTAAAAAACAATTACAGGTTGATAAGAGGATCCAATTTGAATCAACTTGCTCCCCATTACTTATGATTTTATGACTATGAATGGATTCAAGAATAGTAGTTAATGCTATTTATATGAATTATTAAATATTTTATGATATTTGTGAGGTACATTATTTTTTTTACTATGTTGGGGGTTGGAATATATTAGAGATATCATTTTCCCTCTTGTAAGGTTTCCCACGACACCCACCAAGCACACATGCTCCTTTGGTAAATTCAACAATAGAACAAACGAAGAGCACAAGGAATAAGAAATCGATTGGGTGAAAAAAGATGTTCGGGTGTGGGTAGGATAACCTTGGGTGCACAATGGTGACATGTGGCACCAAAGGGGCACACACCTTACTTGTATTAGAATAATTGATGGAGACTTGAGTTTCATTTGGGAAAGGGAGGGGCAACTTGGGAGCATGCCTTGATCTAGATTTATGAGTGGAACAAAATGAAACCACATATTTATAATATCAACATAGAGACATAGTGAACAATAACAGAGATACTGTAAAAATTGACTTATATTAAATAAGAAATATGTTGAAAACTGTAAAATGCATACTGAAAACAAGCTTGCTAGAATGGTGGCAGCTTATCTCTGAGAAGAGATGTGATGGCTATGCTCATTCATAAGAAGATTAGTACAATGAGGCTATGAAGGAATTTTTACAATAAAAATGAATTCCAAAACCCTAGACATCCAAAAAACCTAACCTTAGGAGATCAAACGCCAATAGTCATGGGGGCCCCGTTGGGGTAAATTAGTACATCAACTTCCCGGGCTCATAAATTTTGCATACAATCTCCATTTAGGTCGCATAATATCTCATTGGAATGATATTGACGAGGAGCTTCATTTAGGGAACTTAATCAGATCCTTTCACATTTTCTAAGGTGCTCGATCGTGAAAAAACATCATTTAGGCCCTCAAAATGGCCCCAAAATGTTGGGAGCCGAAAAATTGCTAAAAATAGTAAGTTGCCAAAAAAAATGTTTTGAGCCAGTTGGATAAGCTGGGTGGCCACTAGGATCCTCCTGGATCATGGCCAAGGAGTGGACCCATCTTCTCTTGATAACATGGGTGTACCAGACAGGTTGAATTATCCCATCGACACACCCACAAAGAGTTACAATGATTGTCATGAGAGAGTTAGGATGGGGCATGCTGGTCCAAGAGACAAATGATTTATGGGAACACGAGCTTGGATGGGTTCACCGGCTCCATGAAGGGGTGCGAGGAGTCGGTTGATTATGGGTTTGTAAAGGGACACAACACACCCAAGAGAGAAGACGTTTCACACAAGTGACTCTTGGAGTCCATATAAAAGCAAGGGTGCACCACCAAAAGGAAGGATAGGGCATTTTGAAAAGATATTTGGAGAAAAGGTCTGAGGAAATTCTGAGGAAAAAATATGAGGTAGAGTTTATGAGATGGAAGACAAGTAGCCAAGAGTTTGACATTTTGGGAGGTTTTCGAGAAGTCTGGAAACGTAGGTTTGTTGGAGGCATGTGTGAGGAAAAACAAAAATCTATGTTAGCTTGGTGAAATTCTACGGTAACAAAGGGACAAAAAGTATGTGGTTGTGGGAATATATGAGGTGCACCGCAGGTGGTTTCGACATGGATTCTTGGTGTGACAGATATGTTCTTGAGTGTCTTATTGAGGTGAGGTGAGTCGTGTGATTCGATTGAATTTGTAAATCGAGCGGATAGTTCTCATATTATAACTGTTTCACAATCAAAAATACATATCTAGGTGTTAGGTACAGTTTGTACCACCTGCACTATATCTGTGTTTGTCTTTGTTTGTTCCGTAGTTGTTCTCTTGGATTCTCATGTTCATGGATGCATCCTTAAATAATACTAAGTGTTAAATTGTGTTAACAATTGTCTAATAAGAAAGAGTTGAACTAGAGTAGGAATGCGACTCACCGGTATCCTAGAACAAAGTATGGGTATTCTCTATGTTAAGAGGTGTAGTTTGGACGTGGTGTGCTAGGAAACCAATTAAGAACCATCATGGTGTTGCATGACCTCAATAAGTGAAAAATCATGAGATCTCATCAGTCATGTTGTGGGGTCGTGCCAGGTGGTATCAAATAATGTTTGTCTCTTCATCACTACTACATCCTGAATAGTGGTGGGGAGGGTGCACTTGTTGGTGAAATAGTCTAGGCATAGGCTTGGTAAGGGTTCGATGGACTGACCCATCGTAGAGGAAACCTAAGTGAAGATTTGGTGGGTTGTGACAAGGTTGAGTTACTGACAGAATTAGTGACTTGTGTCTAGACCTGGGCACACCCCTTGAGCAGGCCAAGCCTAGATTTCAGAGGGTGAACCAAGCACTTAGCAAAGTCTTACAAACACAATACAATCACAGACCTAATAACATAAGTAAACATAGAGTTGATTACATTATTTTGAAGAATTTTTTAGACAAACTCTTAGGTTCCTTGGAAAACCCTTCTCAAGTAAAGTGAAGATACTTACAGGGCCATCCATGGTTGATGACAATGACACCGAGAGGGAGCCCAATATCGACAAAATGAATGATCGAACCATTATCTTGGACAAGACCTTTGAGTAGATGAAAAACACATTGTGCTAACATGGTGAGAAGTTTGATCTGATGGAGAATGAGATAGGAAACATGAAGGAAGGATTTAATGAAGCCATTCGGGAGTTCCATTCGATTGCATATTTGTTGGTCGACACCTTGAACAAAAAAATTTAGGATAGACTCAAGGAAGTTGAAGATACACTTGCCGCAGTCATAGAGAGTTTGAAAAACCAAGACGACACCATCACATTGTTGAAATGAGATTTGAATAACAAAAAAATCTCTATTGTTATGCCGATGAGGATCAAGATAAAGGAACTTGAGCTATATGGCAGAACTCACAACACTAAGTTGTTGGAAAAATTTTGTTGAGACATTGAAGAGTACTTGGAGTAGTTGAATGGAAGATTGGACGAAGCCAAGGTGAACACTGTAGAAATTTCCTTGACAAGAACTGCTAGGATATGGTGGAGAAATTGAGTGGAAGACTTAGCAGCTCGGAGAATCATTAAGAAGATAAACAAATTGGAAGAGATGAAGGCAACCTTGAAGGTACAGTTTGGTCTAGGGAACCAAGCATGTATCACAAGGAATTAGTTGTTGGATCTCAAGCACACTGGTAAGATCCAAGCCTACATCAAGGAGTTCATAGGGCTCATGTTGGAGATCAAAGACAGGTCAGAAGAAGAAAGAATTTTCCACTTCATGAATGGTCTGTAGTTGTGGGTGCATAGTGAGATGTGATGATAAAACGCGCATACACTTGCGGTAGTAATCACTACAACATACAAACTTTTGGAATTTCGTGGTGAACCAAAGATATGTCTTACGTGTAAATTTGTTGAACCTACACATAATAGATCTAGCTAGAAAATACCACACACATTTTTAGAGAGAAATTGAGAAAGAAGAAGCAAGAGAAAAAGAATGGAAGAATTATCATTAAAACCGTAATGAATAATGAATCATTTACACATGATATACTCTGTATAACTCAACCAATGCACACTGGAGGTGAATCCAATGCACTATAGCGATGGTCTAGAGTGATCTGGACACACAAAACAAATTATGGGAGTGAACTTCCACCTAGTCTAGTCTCTCGTGCAGTTACAGGAGTGAACTTCCATGTAGATGAGTTAACTAGTCTACCAGTCTTCAATTAACTAACTAAAATAGAGTGAAGTGAGGAGGAGATCATGGAATCATGGGTAATGAACTAGTCTGGTGATGATACCAAGGATAATTCATATTAGTTGGTGATGATACCAATGTTGTATGGTGACAAAAGCAATGAATCATCTAGACTCCACTCAACTAGTCAAACTGAAGTGAAAATTGAAGAGAATATTCTCCTAGAGGAATATACTCCATAAACTTTAGGAGCGTAGATAAAAAATAATAAACATAGGAAAAACTTTAGGAAAAATAAATCCTAGGTGTGTGTGAAGTAACTCCAACACCCCCCCTGAACATCACTATGGTGAAAATAAAGAATGGGTCCTGGCAACGAGGCCACGTTAGGTACCCAAATACAAAAGATAAACTAAAATAAAGTGAGGAAAGAGGGAAAACCTCATGGGAAAAATCCCCCCTCAAGGTACAATGTATGTAAAAAATAAGAACTACAGTTGCTAGGAAACTGTGTCCTTCAGTCCAAGACGACTTCGCAGAGAAAGAAACTTATGCTTAGTGAAGGTCTTGGTGAATATGTCTGCCGTATGTTTCGCTGAAGGATAGAACTGTAGGTCGATGATCCCCTCATGTAATAAGTCCTGAATGTAGTGCATGTGGATCTCAATGTGCTTCGCCTGCTGCCTCTAAACTGGATCTCTATAGAACTTCAGAGTGCTCTGGTTGTCTCACCCGATGACGATCGATTGATGAAATTGAATTCCCAACTCTGTGAGAAAATGTTGTAGCCACATAGCCTAAATGGTTATGTTAACTACCCCTCTGTAATCTACCTCGGATGAAGAAAGAGAAATAGCAACCTTCTTCTTGCTCGACCAATAGATAGGCCTGGAACCAAGACTGAGTGAGTAAAAAGATGTGGAATTATGATCAATGCTATCACTAGCCCATTCAGAATCAATGAACCCGATGAGATCTAATGTAGAGTCTTCTGCATACTGAATCCCAAAGGTGATGGTGCCCTATACGTATCGAAGGATACACTTTTCATCCTTCCAATGTATCTCATGCGACTCTTGCATGAACATGGAAACTTTGCCAAATGCATAGGAGAGGTCTGGTATGTTGTGTGTGAGATACAACAAGCTCCCCACTAGTTGTCTGTACAATGTGATTTCAACTAGTGGAGTGTCCCTGCCATCCTCAAGTTTGACTCTTGATAGGCAAGGAGTTGGAGCAAACTCGCGGTTGTCATGTAAAATATCTCAAGGCGATCTCGAGCATACTTGGCTAGAGACCATTTGATTCTTGATGCATCTTGACTGATCTCGAGTCCAAGGAAGAAGTGTTGCGGACCCATGTCCATCATCAAAAACCTGTCATGTAGAATCCTCTTGACTGCAATAATTGTTGAATTCGAGCAACCGATGATTAACAAATCAACAATGTATAAAAATAAGAGAAGAAGTGAATCAAACATCCTGAGCATATAGACATTGGGGTCTGATTTACAACATACAATTTTTTGCGAAAACAGGTAGGAGTCCATATTGGCATACCATGCCCTCAGATCCTGCTTGAGGCCATAAGATATTTCTTCACACAATAGACCAAAGAGGAATCCTGCATAACTTCCTAGGGCTGCTCCATATATATCTCCTCAGAGAGATCACCATGAATAAATTCATTCTTCATGTCCATCTAATGGAATTCCCATCCCTTAGTCACCTCAATGGAAAGTTCCAAATATATGGAACCCATCTTCACTACTGGAGAAAAGGTCTCATCATAGTCAATGCCATGCACCTACTGAAAGACTTTGGCAACAAGCCTTTCTTTATATCTGCTAATATATCCATCTGCTATGCTCTTGGTCCTGTAGAACCATCTGCGCCTGACAATTTTCCTTCCAAAAGGAAGGGGAACCACATCCCAAGTCTAGTTCTCAAGGAGGGATTTGTACTCCTCGTGCATGGTGGATTCCCAAAAGGTATTTCTAGTAGCCTCACCATAATACTATGGATTTGAAGACTGGACCAAGAAAATATTCTTGGATGCCAATGGTTCAGTGGTAGTGAGTGCAATAGGAGGCTCGAGAACACCTTGTAATTACAGGCATTTTCCATTTTCATATAAACAGAAGCAGTTTTTCCTGCATGTTATTATGTGTTATGTGAGTGTCTGTGAGTGTTCATATATATTGTAGATGTATGTTATGTTTATGCATTTGCAGGTTGTTTTTTATTTCAGGCTTGAGAGGTTCTTTGTGGTTTCACGCCAGGAGGGTGTGACAGAGTGTTGTTGACTCTGAATACCAGTGCATTGAAGCACTTCTGAACTCTGCGGAGTCAAACAAAGACGTGTTGCAGCACAGAAGCTGAAATCATCAACTCATGGGGAAGACCTCAAGGTTGTTGAATACCTTGGAGGCAAGGTTGTGTGGGAAAAGACACAGTTGGAGACATAATCTCTGAGGAGTTTTGTAGAGCTCTGCCAGGTGGGCATTGAGTAGGTGCAAGGAGGGCACAAAGGAAGAACTCTGATGTGAGTTCAAAAGAAACAGAATCATTGAGGATTCTGAGAGCTCTGCTAGGTGGGCATTGAGCAAGTGCATAGGTGTGTGAGAGGACAGAACTGTTGAACGTTCTGTGAGAAGATACTCTGCCAGGTGGGCATTTGAGTTTGTGTGCAGATAGATGCAGGAAGAGAAGAGAACTCTTTGAGTTCTGGAGCTGGAGGAAGTATCCACTGAAGGATCTTCACTAGGTTGCTGAATACCTAGAAGCACTCAGCAAGAGGTTGTTGGAGTGAAGGACAGCCAGGAGGGCATCATATTTCTCCATCTGTGGGAGAAAGGAAGAAAGACAAAAGAAATCCCTTAGGGATCTGAGTATTTGCAGAAGCTCAGAAGAGATAGCACCTACATGTGCATGTGAGGACTCTGCAAGGAGTGCAGTAGTCAAAGAATCCCTTGGGGATTCGAGAGTAAATGCTCAGGAGGAGTCATTGGTTTTATACGCACATCAGAACTCAGAGTTATGGAGTTTGCGGAGACAGAGCGCAAAGGTTGAGGCCTTTGAGACTTGGAAATTCTTCCAAGAATAGGAAGAAAGTGCGCAAGCTCAGGAGGGAGCACATCCACCGTCAGATCGGCTGGAGAGACAATATCTGGACCGTTGGGTTTTTACATCCAGGGAGGCGTCAGGAGAAGCGCATAGAGGAAAGGAGAATGTGGACCATTGGATGTTCACACAGAATCCCGTAAGCCGTTGGATCGGGTGAAGGCGCGTAGAGTTTAGCCTCTGGAGGAGCGTCGAGAAGGACGTATCTGGGCCGTCAGATCTTGAGTAGATTACCCGTCAGTCATCAGAATGGATAGGAGCTGCACGAGGTTTACCTTCGTGGACAGGAGGCGGAAAATCCCAACGAGGGCGTAGCCATCGGGATAACATTCATCGGGAAATCGGGATTCTCGAGGACAAGAAAGTTGAGACACTTCAATTCCCAAAACGTCGGGAAGATCTGGACCATCCATTAGTGGGGACACGTGGCGAAGATCGAGTGCCCGTCGGTACTTTGGCGGCATCGGGACATCGGCATTCCCGTGAACATGAGATCGGGAATTTCCATGGGGAATTATCTGACATAATCTGAGCTGTCCGTTTGAGAGACAAGTGTCAGAAATCCACAGAGAGTCGGGATATTCGGCATTGGGAAATCAGAGTTCCTAAGGTCGAAGGAGTTGGGACATCACAAGTATCGAAATCACGACGATATCAGAGCCGTCCGTTTGTGGGGACACGTGGGCGAGATCAGGAGCCCATCAGCATATCGGAGGTTTGGGAGGCAAGACTTCTGGAGCACCAGAAGTCGCGAAAGCGTGAGATTGGATCAGGACTGTCCATCTAGAAGGGACGCATGGCAGCAATCGGTGCCATTGGGGATAGTCCCGATAGGAAGTCATTGATCCACGTTTGGGTCATCGGGATATCGGGGATCCTGATGACAAGGTGTTTGTGCATTTTGGAATCATGAACCCCAAAACCCCGATAAGTGGGAGCCAGCTGTCAGCATTGCAGAGAAGTGGGACGCTCCGTTGTGTGGGGCCAGCTGTCAGTACATCGACATTTTAAGCCCATCGGAGAATCGAGAATCATGGGGATGAGGAGTCCATGCTCTGTGGATTCGCGAAGCCCGAAACCCCGATGAGGAATATAAGACTGAGGTCACGGGGATAGGGGTCATATTGGCCAAGAGCTCAGCCAGGGGGGCAAATGCGCATCGAGATTCAGAGGATTGCGAGTCCTGAGGACTTGTGAGTTTTGACATTTGAAACCCCGAAACCCCGACAAGGGATAAGCCTGAGGTCACGGGGATAGTGGTCATATTTGGCTCGGAGCCTAGCCAGGAGGGCTAACTCGTAGGAAGTGCGTCGAGATTCGAGGAATCGCGAGTCCTGAGGACTTTTTCACTTTGGCATTGAAAAGTCTGAAACCCCGATGGGGGGACAAGGTTGTGGTCTTGTGAGTTAAGGGTCACGTGGGCCAAGAGTTTAGCCTGAAGGGCTAACGGGGATTGGAGAGCATCGGGAAATTAGAACCCAAAAACCCGATAGAAGGATATATGGTTGCGGTCATATAAGAGGCTAGTCATATGGACTAGAGGGCATAGCCAGGAGGGCTAAGGCTGGGCAGAGAGCTCATCGGTGATCGGGAATTCGAGAGTGCTGGAACTCTTGACATCGGGAGGGACAAAACCCCGAAGCCCGATATTCAGATTCCTGTGGGGAATTTGTTCACGGTCCGGTGCAGAGGCCGAGTCAGAGAAAGAGAAGACCTGTGGGTCATATTTTCACAGTGATTCCCGAGGGAATCCAAGGAGCCGCTTCGGCTCGGTGAAAGGGGACTTTTGAACGATCCTGTGAGCGGGCGAGGAGTTTGTCAGAGGAGGTAGCTCACGCCTGCCTCACAATCACACTATAGGCTTTGGCCAAAGTGTGATGGAAAAATGTGTATTCCTCGAATAGACCTTTCCAACGAGTTATCATGTGCTCCAAACATATATCCTATGCAAAATTTACGCCCTTCGTAATTCCACGTACCAACTACCCCCATCAGGGCCCAAAAAATTTCTGGCGTTTCATATTCTAGGGTTAGGGTTTTGGATTTTATTTATGTTAAAAAGGCCTATAGTTCCTCATTGTAAAAATCATCATCCTCTTGTGAATGATCTTATCCATCACATCTCTTCTCAGAGATAAGTTGTCACCATTCTAGCGAGTCATTCACTATGTAATTTTATAGTTTATGTACATTTCTCTCATTAATAAAAGTTGTGCATTACTATATCAATGTGTCTATTTCAATATCTATTTATATTTCATTATTATATCTCTGCTTTCATTTCATTCTCAAAATAATATGGATCAGTGTCTTGAGCGGTCCTAGATCCCTGTAACTCAACAGTAGGAACCAAACCCGTTCTCGAGGACCAATTAGACTCTACAGTGTTTGATAGTGAAATGGTTCTCTAGATCTTGCGATCCAGCCAATTAATCGATGGGATTTATGTAGTGACTTAAAAGATATCTTCTCGTGAGAAAACCTCCTTCAGTTTGAATGTTTTCTTTTTTAAATTTTCTCTTATAGGTGGGTTTGATAAAATATAGGTGTTGGTATAAACTAGTTGGGTTAAAAGAAAATGGAGAAAACTTAACTACTAAAGAAATCTAAGCTTAGGATAACCCTTGTTCTCGAGCATGCAAACAAATATTTTCACACCTACGACAAGCCTAGTACTAACACATCAACTTGATGGTATTTCAATTATTGACTAAGGTACAATTATCGAAAGAAAACATACATGCAATAAAATGATGGCAAGAAAATTAGTTTCCTTAGCTTTTATCACTAATCATAGATTAACACATCGATTTCTTTTCCGTCATTAGATATAAGAACTATAAAAATATTGAATTAGCTAACTTATCAATAGATTTAGAAACTCTTATTCATTACAGCATGCATTCATGAGATAAAATCAGAAGTAATTCCTCCTTATGATCCAATCACACATGCCTTTGATGTAAAACAGAAACTTGTCTCTGGTCCTAAACAGGACTTCTCAATTAAGGTAGTTCCGAAATAGTTATTTACAATTCCAAAAATGAGGTTCTTTGCAAAAACCATTGACGCTTTCTAAAGGGTCGATCCTCTTATTTATAGCAAATCATTAACTAAAAATAACTATCAAAAGTGCAAGCTAAGTAAAACAAAACATTGCCACATGGCACTTCCATATCCTTGTCTTCTAAGAGTCATCGAATGGTTTCACTGGAGTGGATGACTCTTCTCATACTCTGACCATTTGACAAATAGTTCCTCGCATGTGTTGGCATACAGGAATCTATGTTGGTCCATCAGGGCCAAAAGGATCTCCTTTACTTCTATTGCACGTGCCCTATACTCGACTATTCTGACCCTTAAGTATTGTAACATTGTTTGAACCTTGATCGGGTGTTCCATGAACTTTTGTACTTGTCCTAGTGCCATGTTTGCCACCTTTTTTATCTCTGCAATCCACGCCAAGTATTTTTCTGAATGTTGTTTGATTGTTCATGCAAGTCGACAAAGTCCTCGGGTGAGCCGAATTCTGGGAGACCGATGTATCTCATCTCCCGATTAATCTTGACCCAGCTTCTTTCGCGATCAACCCATTTATCTTGAATCTCTCRCTRAGGTTCTTGGGCCATTTGCACCCAGTATTCGGTTTCTTTCCTTATCCTATATATGTTGTTTTCCCTTCGCMCCTGAATGYCATGTTCTTCGGTGTCTCGTCCCTTTTGAACTSCATCGATGTAATCAATTATTTTYAYTGCTTGGTGGGCCTTCTCGGTGACAYMTTACCTGTAGCTATAACACAGTTTAGAGATTGTGCAATAAAATAGGGTGTGCATACATAAATTATAACCAACGAATTGACATACTTGGATACATACCTCTGAAGCTTGTTAAACCTGGTTTTTATAATCAAAAGGGGCAGTACCTTCTTGAGTCACTCACTTTGCTCCTTTGGGTGCTCTAGAATTCAACTTATGCATAGAATGAATTTTTAAAAAAATCGTTCTAGAGATTTAAACAGGGATTAACTTACCATGTCGCATCAGCCATTCAATTCGGGCTATGAGTTAAATTTCAACAAATATGTCGCTAGATCTTTAGAGATGCTCAAACTTAAATTTATTGTGGGTTGATGACGAAGGCGTGGGTGGTAATGTGGTCTATCAGTGATTTCACAATGTTGTTGTCTAATCGGTGCACGGGGTAGCAACTAATGTGGGATCGGGCATTAACTAGTTCCTTAAATGTCCAAAATCCGATCATATCTAATGTTGCAAACAACCCATCGTTCTGCTCTTTCAGTTGGTGGATCGGGGGTCAAGATTGTTTTGTGAACATTTTTGTTCATATCCTCCTGAAAAAGATCCGACGCCGATCGATTTTGTCATAGAGAGATGACGTGGCAAGTTGAATAGGAGGCGTGACTAGGACCTAGGGAGTCAAAAATTACTCGGGATAAAACTAGACCGTATGACCCTCTTACGTGGTAAAGCCATGTGGAATTTGAGACTAGTGACTTCATTCGCTTGTGTCATTTGGATTCAGGACTTTCTTTAAGCCATACGTTTCTAAACCCAAACCTGACTCGTTGATGCTCGAAATTGTCAAGGATCGGTGATCGACGATAAACCTACCCAAGTGCTCTCAAATCGACTCCCTCGAAAAAGTCTTGATGCCGAAAACACATCGGCGATCAGTGATCGGAGATATCTTTATCATGATCGAAAAATTGCATCGAGCATCAGCTATCAACGATTTCTTTATGTCCTTTGTTAACATCAATGTTTCTCATATTTTTTCGATGCCGAAGGGGATTAGATATCTCTCGAACCTTTATGCGAATAAATTATGTAAACCAAAAATGCCTATGTCGATGTTGATGAGGATCAGAGCTCAGCGAATGTTGTCTTTGTGTGGTTCCTTTACTTACTTGAATTATTTCTGACGTTGAACCTGAGTGTGTTAGGGGCAGTGTTTAGTTGTCGATTCTTAATCTAGGTGTTAAGGTCTTTTAGATATCAGGTTTTATAAGTTCAAAAAAACCTTTAATCAGAGTCGGGACTTTATTTGATCCATACGTTCTAAAACCAAGTCCTAACATGTTGACACTGAAAAAGTGTCCAGGATCGGCGATCGGTGATAAACTTACCCAAGTGATCTCGGATCGGCGCCCTTGAAAATTCCCAATGCCAAAAAATCCTCAGGGATCGGCGATCGGAAATAATTCTATCGCGATCAAAATGATTGTTGTAACCTTTATGGATTTCCCCGATTCTGATAAGGCGCATCGGGTATCGGCTATCGACGATTTCTTTATGTATTTTGTTAAGGTCTATCTTTCTTGTATTTCATTGATGTTGAAGGGGATCGTTTATATCTCGAACCTTTATGCGAATAAATTATGTAAACCAAAACCTCATTATGTCGATGCCTATGAGGATCGGAGCTCGAGGACTATCATTTTTTGTGGTTCCTTTACTTACTTGAATTCTTTCCAACATCGAACTTGAGAACGTTAGGGGCAGTGTTTAGATGTCGATTCTTAATTCAGGTGTTAAGGTCTTTTAGATATGAGGTTTCATAAGTTCAAGCAAACCTGACTAGGTGATAAGAGACATGAAAAACAAAACAAAGCTAAACCATTTCCCAAAATGAAATAGAGTTAGATAGTGAAGAAAACAAGTGGTACCCAAAAGTGACAAAAATTGAAAAGTCTTTTAGGGTGTGTTGAGTGCTCAAACAATGGTGACTTATTGGGAGAAAGAAAAATCTTTGTTCCTTCCCCGAGCTCAGCTGATGCAAAAGCTGGTTAAGAACTTAACTCATTTTTTATCAGAGCCTCTTCTATCCTTGCATTAGAAAATTCCCTGGTTGGTGAATCTAGGCCTGCTTGTTAGGTTTCAACCTTTATTCTAACTTCGTTTCCTTTAACCATGACCCATGCCCTATTTTGACAAGAGTCGAGTAAATAATTCACTAGAACTAGGCCTTTTAGTTATCATCATTTACTTGCTACAGTGTTTCTCTACTACTAGCGAGCGTCAATAGCCCTGGCGGATTCACCCCAACGTCACAGAGCTTCCTCCGCTGCCAGCGAGTGTCCATAGCCTCGGTGGAGTTATCTGCATACCCTCTCCTAGTTTGCACTCATTTTATATAATTTATTTTATTTTGGCAGAATGCCCTGAGCGAGTGGGAGAGGAGGATGTCTGTTATTTGCAAAATGAGATGGTTAAGGTGAAATTTTTCTTGCTTTGTCTTGAGGTACATGTGGCCCTTTCCAGCTTACCATATTTCCCTTTAGTTTTTACAAAAACACTAGGTGGACACTTCATCACTTTTGCAAGGTTTTTTATTTGCACAGGTTATATACATAACTCCTTCAAAACAACCGCAATTCTCCCAACGCTTCTTGTGTTGTATGTAAGAATGAGTCAGGAACATAGTTCGTTATACTGCATGAAATAAGGTCAACCAATGCCTTGTGGAACACAACTTCAAAGAACAAAAATACCATCACAAGAAAACAAAAAATCAAGGACTCCACAATCAACCTACCTAAAAAAAAATATCATGAAAACTCACACAATTTTTTTTTAACATAAATATTGTTTTAGGGCTTGGCCATTCACTGAGAGAGTGTCAAGATCCCCATGTAGATTTTTCAACTGATACATGTCTACCCCAAGTTTCTCAGCTACCTAAAAAGTTCTAAGCCATAGATTCTGAAACTTTGAATGTTTTCCCTTTGGCTCATTCGCTCTGTCCCATTTCAGAACTAATTCTTTGACTTCAAAATTCTTCTCTTTGGCCTTATGCTTGTCAAACCACCTTTTAACTATTTGTTGATGAGAAAGGAACTTTGATTTTTCTCTCTCCCTTTATTCTTCTAGCATGAGGAGGGTTAAGTTCAAGCTCTAGAGGTGTCCACGTTAAGCATTTTTCTGTCTAGGGTTAAGGTCAAGCTCTAGAGGCGGTCTACCTGTCCGCAGGGAGATTTCCCTACAACAGAAACTGGCGACTCCGTTGGGGAGATAGCCTCGAATCAAAACCTCTTGTTTCGATTTCTCCTCATTGACCTAGTTCTACCCCTTGATTGTTTCAAACCTGGTTCACTCCTCTTCTAATTGGTTTCATGAGCTGATTGGCTCCTTACCTTATCATGCTCAGCATACTTGTCAAGTTTGAATCCCAATTTTTGGAATTTTTTGACATTTCTGGGGCTTTCAGACCCTGGCGGCCCTGACCTAGTGTTGACAGAGCACCAACGCTCCTAATACCTTAACACAGAGTGCTATAACGCTCCTTTCCCTTGGAAACAGAGCACCAACCTTTTTTTGGCCCAATAACCCTCCAGAACTGCCTTTTTCAGGGTTTGCCTCTGTGTCTCTTTTGTTGAGTGATCTAGTGAGTCAATTTTTCTTCTCTTTCAACCTTGACATCTGTCTTTTTGAAGAATAAGCACCTTGTTGATTGGATTTTACAGCCTTCTTCACTATTTTCATTGATTTTTTCCCTGTTGAGTGAAATTCGAAACCTATGCATTGTTCTTTTCTCCTCATCAGCTGAGTAAAAACCTTGGTGAAGGTCATCAAAGGCCTACAGACCTCTTTATCTTGATTTGAGTCAAGTTCATTGTTCTTCAACTTTTGATTTTTGGGTGTGAATTTTTCCTTTCTCTTTGATTGTTTCGTTTTCGCTTTTTCGTTTTGATTGCAACGAGAGGGTGCATTGTTTGTATGACTTTAGCTTGTGCTAGTTTGATTTTTCATTCATAAAAAGACAATTAGCAAGACAAGCATTGTGTTGAATTGATATTTAACTCATATACGAACAATGTAAAAGCATATCCATGATTGATTGTGCATATTAGAAGGCATTTTAAAATTTTTGCACTACATCAAGATTTGATTGAGAAAAAAAAAAATGTTTGAGGACACTTCGTAGTTGTGTTTGTTAGTGAAAAGAACTCTCTCTCTCCCTTAGATAGATGTTCATCGAAAGGAAATGAATTCTTATCATGTTCGATGAATTATTTGGGTTTGAGTCATAATTCCATTTGTTTCACTTCCATACACCCCTTTTTGCGTAAAGAACAGCCATAAAAATCAACGCTAATTAAAAATTATCTAGAAATGTTTCTTTGCTAGGATCCTCCACCAACAGTAGAATAGGTGTAGTACTTTGGATTTGGGCTGTGAGCATAACTCTCCAAAGTTTCCAAAACAAACACTAGCATCGTGAGTTAGGGAGAGTCAAATCCAATCATCGTATAAGTCTTCCTGGGATCCCCCTCTCACACAGGGGTTACACACGAGGTCGCATTCGGGTAAGCTACGGGGACTAACCCTCCGTGGTTTAACTGATTGTGGTGGTCAGATCGTATTATGGGGATCACTTTGGGGTAAATCCACAATTACTGCGTGGAAGCCTTTTAGTTGATTTTGGGCTCGATACGCTGCCCGTACGTTCGGATCGGACT
>SNQJ01S0169315.1:20716-32966 GCA_010110895.2 Picea sitchensis | reverse complement strand
CATTAGAATCATTTTCCAATGTGGAGAAAACCATTTCTCTAGTTTGCCTGTGCAGATCCATTTGATCAGGAGGATGCACATCTTTAGTCTGAAATTCAAATGTTGCCCTTTTGTAATCAGTGATTACTTTCGAGTCTGGAACCTATGCTTGCAGAAACTCCATGTGCATTCTACCCTTCTCAATATCGAATGAAAACAACAGTCTGTGTTGTGCAGTTGATGTTTGCTTCCAGAATTGAGCATAAGTACTGCTGGTCAGCGTCTGATTTTTCTTTTTGATCATATCGTACTTCTAAAAAACACTCAATTTTGGTCCTATTTTGCTCGGCTAGTTGACCGATGAAGTATCTGTGGGTTTCTTGGAAAAAACTGTAGACATGATCTGTTTGCTGCTTATGCCAAGAAGTGATTGATCATCCTTCATAGTTGCAGTGGATTGGCTTCCCTTTTCACCATTTGTGTCAGGTGCATGACTGATTTTTGGCCTCTTGGTATGTAATTGGAAATCTTCAGTCGAGACTTAAATAATGGAAGGTGAAGTATCCTTCCTGGGTCTTTTCTCCTTGGGAACCTGTGGTGTATCCAATTGTGAGACAGTGACCGAAGGGTCCTATTGTTCTATTTAAACCAGAGTGTTCGGCTCCCATTCTGTTTGATTCAAATTTTTTTCAATCTCAGGCTTGGGTGTATGAACATATGGAATGTTTTTATTTTTGATCCTCATTTCTGAAATTATCCCACAAGGGTCATAGTGCCATATGAAACTAACAAAAAACTTCATTTCCTTCAATAGTCTATCTTCTTCCTCCCCGACGCCTCGGCTATTGCAGATGACAGATCCTATTTTCCCTTTGATTCTAAGCTGCTGCTTCTTTTTCAGAGACACAAAATGTATGTCATCTGAGTTAATCATTTGCCTTATGTACTCCAGAGAAAATATCCTCACGCGTAGGTACTTGGGTAGTTTGTATGGATCCAACTCGCATCCATACACTTTGGTCTCAGTGTGGTTTTGGTAAAGATACCAATCACTAGTTTTAGAAAGATCTGAGAGGTGTAAGATCCTTTGAATCTCCTCGTTTATTCTTGGTTCGGGTCTGCCACTGAGCATGCTCACCACTGGATGGTAAAACTGCTCGATAAACTGTTTGAAACTGATTTCTGTAGAATTTTTCCTGAGTAGTGAAGTCCAAGATGTTGCCGCCTGCGGCCTTCCGTCTCTATCCATCTTCTGCATTGAGAAGGAGAATTTGTCTGCTTGAAAGAAAGTGAACATGTAAGCCAGTATTGAGGAATACCAGAACATGCCCTCTGTGGAAAAATTTGAGAATTGTTCATGAATATTGTCCACCAGAAAAGTGCTGTAGTCGAACTGAGTGGTGGGTCTCTCATCGGTGGAGAAAATGGACAGAAAATCCAATATGGGTTCATCCACCCATTGATCTGAAAAATACCCCAAAAAAGCATAGAGCGACGATATGACCTGGTTTCCCTTCATTGAGAACATGGAGGAAGGATAAGGTGGATTTGTCTTGGGGAGTTGAGCGGCCAGTGGGAGAAAAAACTTGAAAATCTGAGTTCTTTGGGGGAAAGATAGTATTTGGTATAGTTCTGTGATGACTTCAATATTGAAAGGGGATGCGGATTCAACTCTGGGTATCTGCATCATTTGATCGATGGCTTCAGGTGTAATAAAAAATAGATTCTTTCCTGATGAAGATACTACGACTCTCTGGTCGGGGATGTAGTGGGCTTGGCATTTGAGGGAGAATTAAGGGAAATGGTGAACCTGGGGGAAAAGATACATAGGAAGGTTTGATTCCCAGAGTCCAATTTCATCACTCTGGTCCAAGAAAATGTCCTTTAGCCATGACTGTAAATCTGCGAAGTCAAATTTGCATCTGGTGTCTGCGATTAAATGATATTTATTGGCCAAATGAATCCTGTTGAGATCGACAGGAGGTGGGAGGAAAGGATTTTCCTCGGCTTCTACTTTCTTTGATTTTGGCGCCATCATTGTCAAAAATAAATGCAAGTAAAACAAAAGTTAGTGGGGACGACTGTGGCTTTGGACAACTGACTGAAATGGAGAGGAAATGGGGAAAAATACTCTCTGGTGCGAGGATGGAGTAAGAAATGGGAGAATGAACGGAAAGAGCAATTTTGATAAAACGAATACCCGTTGGGCACGAGGGATAGATCAACAAGCTAACAGATAAGTTAGCCAGTAATAAATGGGCAATGGGTCATTTAGAGCATGAGATGGAAGGTGACAATGAATGACAAATACGACTGAGTGACGTGGAGGGAGTCGATTGGGACTTGCCCATGGTGAAGGGGATTGTAACAGGGTGAAAGGACTGATAGAGTAATGAGATGTGATCTTTAGGGGAGAACGTGGAAAATGACGTCATGGGGTGACGGGGTATGTCAGACCATGGGAGGCGGTGGGAGTCTGATCCAATGGATTCCTGCCATGTAGAGGAAAGGGGCCCGCTAGAAAACAATCCATTCCGGACCCCCCCCTTCCATTAAAAATAGATCGGTCAGGGGGGTCCAAAAACTACCATCAACCGTCCATCGACGTGCCTGCCTCTGGAACGTATATATGTGCGTGGTGTTTAAACAACATTCCAGAACCCCCCTCCCCCACCGTTAAAAGCAGAACGGTTGGGGGGGTCCAGAATTCAATATCAGTCATTGATGAAAGCACTGGTGTCTCAGCCGTTCAGATGTGTGCCTTTGTTATCTCTGATTCTGGACCCCCCCTACCGTTAAAGGTAGAATGGTCCCGGGGGTCCAAAAAAGCTTGTCAATCGTAGATCTGAGCGTCGACCTCTCAGTCGTTCATCTATGCGCTATCTTTAGTCTATGAGCGTGAAATCATATCTGTTCTGAAAACTTAGGACAAGTGTATTATGTGGGTTTTCCCAAGCTTTCCCTGTTTTTAACACCATGGGGGTTAGACATCAAACCTTTAAACCTCAAAGATATGGTTTAACATCGATCAACATGCTTGTTTTATTGAGATAAATAAATATACCCTATGCTCTAACCTAATTACCTATGACATTTAGCCCAGATTAAACTGTTGGACTCAGAAATTACTCTATCCTGGGGTTATTTGACCAAGATTAGGTAGTTTGGTCAAATTTATTCACTAGCTAACCTAAATCACCTGGCTAAGATTAAACAGTTTAGCCAAGCTTATTCACTACTCCTATCAACTTCAATTTAAAAGGACTTGGCCATGCTTAAACTGTATGGACCAAATAATTGTTATTGCATGGGGATCTAATGAATTTCTTTTATGGCCTCTTTTATTCTTTTTCTTTCTTTTTCTTTTCTTTTTCTTTCTTTCTCTTTTCTTTTTCTTTTTCTTTTCTCAAATTATTTGCAGAATGGAAAATCATTTTACAAACAAAAACACTAAAGAGATAACATTTTAGTCACCAATTGATCCTATAAATTATAGGGTTATAACAGCGGCTCCACCTGGGGATGATACTCTCCTTGTGAAGTGCCAAGAATCCTGTTTCCTGATGTTTTGAAAAACTTTCTCCATAGTTTCCTTTGTTGCTTGATTGGTTTTATTTTTGAAAATTGGAAGACAATGTTCAGTGGCTTAGGGCCTTCTCTGCGGGCTTCAACCATCTGATCAAAGTTATTTATTCAAAAACTTGAAAGCAAAATGAAATGGTTTGTACAATGGAAAGGTGTGACTGGAAGTCCCTACTGAGGAGGTGAATAGTGCTTCAGCATTCTGCCATTTACAGGTCCTCCTGGAAGATTGGTCCCATCACTGTTGTTGAGTAAGAAGGCATTATTTCCTCTGAATGCTTGAATTATGAAAGGTCCCTTCCATATATTGTTGAATTTACCATGCTTCCCCTTATCTTCATTTCGGGCATCCCATCTCAGAACCAAATCGCCTAGCTCAAAGTCATCTTCTTTAGTTCTTTTGTCAAAGATCTTTTTAATGCTCTCTTGGAAAACTTGAGTTTTGTTGTATACTTCTTCTCTGGACTGCTGCAAGTGGATCATTTGGTTTATCCTTATTTGGGAGTCATTCGACTCGTCTTGCATCTCTTGCAACAATTTCATGACAAGAACTCCTAATGAAGTGGGAAAGACTGCTTCAGTGCCATAAACCAGTTGATATGGTGACATACCAATTGACCTCTTGGTGGTCAGTCTGTCGGCCCACAGTGCGAAAACCAACTTGTTATGCTAGGAATTTTTGTTTTCTTGCAATGTCTTCTTAATAATGTTCACCAGGGTTTTATTATATGACTCTGCCAACCCATTTCCCTGAGGATAATAAGCTGTGGAATGTCCCAAACCAATATGATACTGGTTGCAAAAATCTATTTTCTTCTTAGATCGGAAAGCACATGCATTTTCAGTTATAATCTTTCTAGGACACCCAAAACGAGACAAGATATTATTTTATAGAAATTTAATGATGACAGAATCAATATCTTACCTGCTTGGTACAACTTCAATCCATTTTGTGAAATAGTCCGCATCAGTAAGAATCCACCTGTGCTGGCCCGAAGAGGGAGGATGTATTTCTCCGATAAAGTCTAATCCCCATTGCTGGAAAGGAGCTTCAACAGAGATTGGTTTCAGGGGCAAACGGAGAAGTTTCTTTTTGCCCTCGAACACCTGGAATTTATGACACAAAGTGACTTTCTGATGCACATCAACGAATAGAGTAGGCCAATAGAACCCAACTCTGAGAATTTTGTTAGCTGTGGTCTTCCAACTCAGATGACCGCCGCAGTCTCCTACATGAAAATCCTGCAATACTTTGTCAGCTTCATCCTTTAACAGTCAGTTTAACAAAATACCTCCAGGATCCTTCCAATATAGATTGCCTCCTAGAATGCAAATTTTTAATGCTTTCAATTTCAAAAACCTAGCTTTAGTTTTGGTCAGACTAGGAGGAGCTTGTAAGTTATGAAAAACAAATATCAGGTCTGCATGCCATGGAGAGTTCAAAAATACCTCTTTCATGCTTGGAGTTGCCTGCTCTCCTTGTTCATCTACTGCAGCTATGAAATTAATATCAAGAGCATGGAAATTAGACTCAGCCATTAAATTTTCCAGACCTTGACCTTTAATCAGTTTAGTAGGCTTAATATCTATGTCATATTCCAGAATGATAGCAATCCATTTTCCTCTTCGGCCATCTGGATTGTCCTGGGTTAAAATGTCCTTTACTACCGCGCTCGGAACGTATGCGATGGTGTGGGAATGGAGAATATATACTCTAAAATCATTTATAGCATTTTGGCATACATAAATGTACCCAAGGGTGTTGTGAAGGCTGTCTTCTCTTGATCATCAAGATGCACCATGATTTGGTTGTATCCAGAAAATCCATCAAGCATTGACATTTTCTGTTATCCAACCACTTTCTGCAAAATCTAGTTCATCTTGGGAAGAGGACATTTATCTTTGAGGGAAACCTTGTCTAGATTTCGAAAGTCTACAGAGAACCTTATTTCACCACTTTTATTTATGATAGGAACTAAGTTAGCTAACCATTTAGAGAATCTCAAAGACATTATAATCTTAGCATCAAACAACTTTCTTACCTCTTTCTCAATTAATGGCACCAGTAAAGGATTAATCCTTCTCAATTTTTGTTTGAAAGGTTTTTGATCATATTTTATTGGAATTACATGTTGAATAGCCTTTGTGTCATAAGCCTTCAAATCATCATAGCTCCAAGCAAAAACATCCGGAAAATCCTTTATTAAGATGATATCTCTCTCCTTGATTTCTAGACTGAGTGTCTTCGACTAGGTAGGTGACAATCTCTCAGTTTTTAAATTTTCTGTTATAGAATGGAAGAACGAGAAAAACACATAACAAAATTCAAAGCACCATAAAAGATGAATTCTGATGAGTTAAGAAGGAAATGACAATTCTAAAATTGCTTGAATCTAAAACATCATTTTCAGATGAATTTCAGACCATTTGATATCCAATTTAAACATATAAGTATAAGCAGATGAAATATATTTAAAAACAAGAAGTGCATACATGAAGGAACACATACTTTAGGTAACCACCACTAGAATCTTTGGTATGAAAAAGCTCTGGACTTCTCCGCTAGTATTTCATTCAAATTCTAAAAATATGTACAATGATCAATAAAAAATATCCTTTGTGATTTTGCCAACCCTTTGTACATTCAAAATGTTCAAATATATAGATAAAATACCTCCCTAAGCTAGAGAATTCAAACTTCACTGCTATCCTATGATTCTGGATCTGATTACATAAAAAATAGAACAACCTATAAACTTCTTACTAAAAATAACAAATTTGCCTTGACCATATTAATGCATAACAATATCCATTGACAAAAAAAATATCCAACATATTTTTGAATTGAGGCTGATGTGAGTCATGTTGGACAACTGGAGACAAATCTTGGAGTGATTTGAGTGCTGACAAGACTCCCTTTCATCTTTGCATAGTGAGCTGTTGTAACATGTCGTGTAACTGCAACCTACAATAGTTATGTAGCGAGCTTTACACAACGTGGTGGATTTCTTTAGTAAAATTCATTTAATAGGTGGCTACAACACTGATGGAGGATGAAAATCATTGCTAGATCATCCACCAATCATTCCCCAATATCCATTATCCTTCTATGTGATTACAACACTTGCGTAGCATGAGATCACTATTGTTATCAGAAAAATTGGTAAGTGCAGACACAAACTAATCTCCCTAACTTCCACATGAAGCTAGAACAAAACAAGACATAATACAAACTTCACCTTAGACTTCATTGTCATATAAACTAATTTATAGAGGGACAAATGACATACCTTTTAAATGACACTTGATTCTCTCTAGTGTCATCCTTGTCACTCGATATTTGGATTTGTAGGATGGTGAACCTGTTTAAGAAGCACACACCAACAAAGAGAGAGACAACAAAGATATATATATATTCCAATGAATTCTATGTATAAGATCAATGAGTTATACAATAAAATCCAAGACACCTTTATAGGGAAGAAATGTATTGCTACATTATATTAAAATGGAAAGTGGAGAATAATACCTATGCCTTGATGTTGCAAGATCCCTTTCAATAGCTCTTTGCTCCAACACACACACCTTTTCTCCAATGCCTTTGATGAAGAAGATCCACAATCTAACTTAGAGAGCTAAAACAAAGCTATCTCAAGTATAATCTATAACATAACTCTTCATGCATATGAAAAACTTAGCCTTTTCAACCTTAGCCTTTTCCATGAGAGATCCCTCTTTATATAGGGTGAAAGCGGGATGGATGAGGAGATTAGGATGATCCCACTAAATCATAGAAGCAAGTAAGATACAAATCGATCAAAGGCCACCTCATCTTCTAGAATATTCCCTTCTAGAGCATTCATGAATTTTGACTTTTCCCTTGCTTAAGCATCATCACACCCTATGCACAGGCATCTTGCGATGACGCTACAGTCCAACTTTGGTGCAAAGTGCGACGATAAAGTATCGTCGCACCTCAAGCATAGAGCAGGGTGTGACAATCTTCCTTGTCATAGTTTTTGAGAGAGGAAAAACAAACCACTTTTCTCATGGAGAAAGTCTCTTTTAATTTTTTCAGGGAACATGGAAGTGAGTTAAGAACATGTTGTCAGTTGATCACTGGGGTGAACCAAATATTGTGTAACATATATGGAAGTTCTGTACAATGTAGTTTTCCAACAAAAACTCAAAACTGATCAGTAATTCATCAAAAAGTAAAACTGTGAGAATATGAAACCTATATCTCAGCCACCTCTACAAGTACGTCCAATTTCCCCCTAGCTTCATCATCCACCTTCATATTTTTCTTGAGATACATATTTGTTTTTCTCAATGACAAGTTTTGTCTTTTCAATTTTCCCACCCGCCTGAACAACAATGCATTTCTCCTCAGCTTTGACTGAGCATTTGTGAGGGCTGTACAAACATTGCCGATGGTTGGTCCACAATCCTTAAAGTGTCTATGAAACTTTATATCTGATACTCTTTTATCTTCTCTGATCTCAATGATTAGGTCTTGAGCCTCCCTTAGTTTCTTATTTAGCCACTTAATAGTTTTCTCACCTGCTCCAAGTGAAGTGTGAATCTTCTCAACTGATACAGGTTGTCCATGTGCTTGTGTTTCCTCTCTAAACTTGCATTCTGAACTTATCATTCTAGCTGAGGATATTGTTAAAGGAGATGTAGATTTAGTCAAATCAACAAATTTAGGAATTTGTTTGATTTCTTTTCCTTTAAGCTTTTGGAAAATTTGAAACTAATTCCCTCTTTAGACCTATCATGTCTTGTGATGTTTGCATATCAGAAACCCTGTCAGCCAATTTTCTCTTCATTTACCTATTATCATGAAAGGACTGAGCTATGACATAGCTTCTTTAAGTTGATCTTATAGCTCTTTGATTTCCTGATCTTTCTGTTATGAATGCACTTGATCTTTATCCATTTCTTGAGTTGAGTGTTCAATAGACTGTGTATGCAGGGCAGGTACATGTAATCTCTTAGCAATTGACCTTGCGATTGGGCTACTCAATTTTGGTGCTTCCTCCTCTTCATCAACAAAGTGTAGCCTTATAACCTTCTTATTAGTTGGATGGCTAGGTGAAGAATCATCGATTTACTTAACTTTCCCTCTGCCCTTTTCTGCAGACCCTTTCTCTTTTCCACTTGAATCCTTAGAAACCATTTTCTTTGTAGATGAGGGGGTGTCTCCTTTGGGGTCCAAGGTGATTTTTTTTGAGGCTAAGAAAGAGTCCTGGTATCTGTTTGATTTCTTGAGTTCTTCCACCACTAGCAACTTAACCAAGGATAATTGAAACAAACTGGACTTAAGTTGATTAGCCCTAGATTTTACTTTATCTTCCATTTTACCTAGGCTTCTATATAGGTAGAAAGGTAGATTTAGAGGGTTCTTCCTTGTGAAATGCATCAGAATCCTTATGTGATACTGGTATACCCTATCAAATCTTCCCTCACAAGTGAAATATCATTGCATCACCCTTAACAATTTTTCATAATGCTCCAGTATACATTCTCTTGGAATAGTGTCACCAAATTTTTGCTTCTTGTACTTGGGTTTAAGGAAATCAGTGTAGAAAATTGGATCAAGATGCATACCTTTAAACCACTTCTCCCCTTGGACTGGAATATCAGTTGCAACAACCACTATCTTTTCTGACACTTGGAAGGTGAAGTAAACAATCCTCGACTGAAATCTATTTAAATTGAGGGCGAAGTCCTTTGTTACCTACACATTGTATCCTTGGATCTTCTCGCAAAACCTCATGTAGCCATCTTTCTCAAATGAAACCCTAAATGCAGGATCAAAATTCACCAACTCCAAACTATGTGGCTCACACCTCAACACATTGCCTCATTTGTTATATTTCTTCTTCTCTTGAGTGGCCATGCTATGGATGCAAGATGAAGACTGAGACTAATAAGACTAGGGAGGTTCAAAAGATAAAATCTCTAATAAGGCACTTTACAAAGCGTAAGACAAGGTTAGGTTTTACTCGAATTGTGTCAAAGGATTCATCAATATAGTAAACCAGTATCTAGATTTCATGAAAATGGGCACAGGGCACTTGCTAGACAAAAAATAGAAACCTTCAGATCTTTACACTGTGAAAAAAAGAGGATGCGTAGCATGCAGACAAGGGTTTGTGTAGCAGGAAGACAAGGGTTAACATAGTAGGAAGACATGGGTTTGCATTGCAAGCTGGGAATATTTGCATATTAGGTGTAATATGTTGGATTTGGAAAAGAGCAGGGGTATGATCAATGGCATAGGATATTGTGCATGAAAAATAAGAGGAGAGAGAAAATACATAAGCTAAGAAAATTTGATTTGAAAGGTGATTGGTCCGTTTAGGTTGATATGAAAGTTTGGGTAGTGCCAAGGAGTTTGCGAAGCGTGTGTACTGTTCCTAAAAACCAAGTACAAAACCACTTTGGAAGATAGAAAAATGACATAATGACCTTTGATGACCTTCTAACTTTCATAATATGTCATTATGCTCCATGACACCCCTAAAAATACTCCACCTAGAATTATGACTTGACTCTTTTTGACATGCCTCTTATATTTTATTTGATCAATGACCCAAGGACCTTGAAACATCGCATGAGACACAACTCTTTAAAAAAACACACACACTCAATGAATCAATTAGGAATGCCTTGGTCTTCCCAAGACCAAGGCATGACTTTGCAAACTCTGGACAAACCTATAACCCTACCTTGAAAATAATGATAATAACATTTGGCTCTAATGGGGATGTTTTCCTCCTTGTGAGGAAACAAAGAACACCATACCATGTCTCTTATCCATTGGGATTTATTTTGACTCTAAAAGATTGTAAAAATGAAAAAATGAATTGACAAACATTTTTGCAAACTTGACACACACTAACTAAACTCAAAAAAATCTTACAACCTTCACTTCAAACTTCAATTTCTGTTGAATGATGACTTCAACTGATCTATCTGAAAAATAAAATGGTTATTTACAATGAGCTTAAAGATAAAAAATGCTTTGAGTAAAATAATGTTTAAGAAACTTTCCATTCACATGCGCTCCACCAATGAGATATCCATTGATTTCTTGCAGCGGATAAGCATTGCTTCCATGATAAACAACAATTATGAATGGTCCCATCCAGAGGTAATCGAACTTTCCATGCTTCCCTTTATATTCATTTCTTGGATCCCATTTCAACACCAGATCAT
The DNA here is from genome assembly GCA_010110895.2 of Picea sitchensis. Taxonomy (NCBI): domain Eukaryota; kingdom Viridiplantae; phylum Streptophyta; class Pinopsida; order Pinales; family Pinaceae; genus Picea; species Picea sitchensis. Next base: position 22,178 of record SNQJ01S0169315.1, on the reverse strand, counting down.
CTACCTTGAAATCATCAACCTTTGTATGTTTATCAAACACTTTTTTCATTTTATCCTGATGCAATTGTGTGCTATCGTACACCCCTTCTCTCATTTTTTGTACATGAATTAATTGATTGATCCTTCTTTGAGAATCATTTGGTTTACCTTCCTGTTCTTGCATCAATTTCATAATTGGAAGCCCCAATGAGGTAGATAAAACTGCATCTATTCCATATACAATCTGGAAAGGTGATGTAGCAATAGACCTCTTGGTAGTGATCCTATCAGCCCACAGTGCATAAATAAGTTTCTTGTGCCAAGCCTTTTTGTTTTCCTGTAACAGGTTTTTGATAATTCTTGTCAGAATCTTGTTGGATGTCTCAGCTAATCCATTACCATGTGGGTAATAGGCCCTGGAATGAACAAGGGTTATGTCGTAATCACTACAAAATTTTTCTATCATATTAGACTTGAATGTTGTTGCATTATAAATTATTATTTTGACTGGGAAGCCAAACCTAGATAGAATGTTACTTTCTAGAAATTGGATAATGACATCATCAATAACTTTCCTTGTTGGGACTGCTTCAATCCATTTGGTGAAATATTCTGTGTTAGCACTTTGTAATTTCTCAGGTTGAGGAAGAAGTTGACAGGGGTAACCACAAAACAACTTTGGAGTCTAGGATCTATCCCTCCTAGACTCAAAGAGGGATCTCTCTATAAGATTTAGATTTGTTTGAGTTTTGAATGTTAGGATAGTTATGAGATTTCAGTGTTTGATTTTTGAATTGTTTGGTTGGAACAACAAGGGAGGGCCATTGGGAAAATGGAGTCACTGTTCATAATTGATCAAAAACTAGGTCTAACAGGCTAAAATTGGAGGGCAGGGTAGGTAAATTCACTGGATCTTCAAGGATTATGATACGTAGGGAAATGAAATGTTCAGAAATCTAATTAAAAACAAAGCAATCAAGAATTTTATTTTCAATCTTCAATGGAAAACATAAAAACTATTCCTAAGTTGGAGAGAGAGTGTACATTTAAACAAATTCTGTGTCTTATCTTCTTGGAATAATTAATAAAATAAACAAGGGTGATAACAGGAAAAACAAATTTACAGAGAAAGATAGACTTCACCAATGAAATTTGTCACACGAATCCTACTATTGTCGCACTGTATTACTGGAACTTTGAATCAAATGGTCTTTGTGGACTGCTTTAAAATATTAGCTCCATTCTTTGATAGGAACCAAATATCAATATAGCATAGAAAAACCTCAGAATAAGTACTCAACACCTTGAAAAAGAGAAATTCAAATAATAAGCCTCTTCGAGGGGGAAGCCTCTTTATGCACACATAAAATGTTCAATTACCAAATGATTCCAAATGAAAATGTCTCCTTGGTATATATAGGAGACTAGGAGATATAATTACAACTAATGGATTAAAGTTGACATAAATACAATAACATTACTA
>SNQJ01S0169315.1:0-18657 GCA_010110895.2 Picea sitchensis | reverse complement strand
ATTTTGGAATATGTGAGTGTATGGAGTACGAGACTTAGGATAGTTTATTTGTTTTATTATATAGTTTTTTATTTAATTTTTTGTTATTTAGTTTTTTTTAATGTGTTTTGTCTTTTTCGTTTTATTTATAATATTTAGTTTTTTGTTTTATTTATAATGTTTCTTTTTTAATAATAATTATTTATTTGTTTTAATAATGTTTTGTTTATAATTTATTTTGTTTTATGTTTTAAATTTTATTTTGATTATTTTTAATTTTTATAATGTTTTGTATTAAACTAATGTTTATTTAATTTTTTTAATAATTTTTAATTTTTAATTTTTTATTAATATTATTAGTATTACACTAACCTAATTACTTACCTAATTACACTTAATATAATTACTAATTACTAACAATATTAACCTAATGAATTAATTTTAATTATTAATTATCCTAAGGTTATCTAACTTTGTTTATGGAGAGATGAGTGGTGGGTGAGATGTGGCCAATAAGATAAATGGACAGGGGAGTGAGTGGCGTAGAGGTGAATGAAGGATTGAGCAAAAATGGATGGAGGGGAAAATTCATCAGAGGAAACCATGCAAGCCAAGAGATTTCATGAGTGCAACAACATATAGAAACTGAATAATTAGACTTCCTATAATTTATAGGACCCTAACATAGGCTCCAATGGGGGATGACAACTCCCTAGGAGGTGTCAAGAACCACAAATATCTGAATATGCAAACCAATGCCTTATCCATTGGGATAATCCCAAAACTTTATTTTGCAACCTGTACCTGTTATGATCCTCAACTGAAACCAAATCAACTGAAAACCAAAATTTGAAATGCACACTAAACTGGAAACTGTACTGCAATCTGAAACTGAGACTGAAAAATATTGTTGAAAGGAATGCTCATAGAGCTGAGCTTATTTTCACACTGCTATCTGACAGATAAAAAGATGCTTACCTAGTAAGATTATTTATATACATAAAATCCTATTCTAACATTGAATGCTTGACTTCAAGTGATATAAAATATCCAATATAGCCAATCAAAGAATTGATCCAATACCTTATCCCCTTCACTGTTTTTAACGAAACTTAGAACTAGAGCTTGTAAGGGTACTAGAAAATGATTGTCAGCTTGATCTTCACAACATAGAACTTTGGAACCATGAAAGATAGAGGAGGCACTGAAACTTGATTGGGACTTTGGATTGAGAAACTCCTCCATATAGATAGCTACAAGATCATGAAAGACATAACTTATTTCTTGACTTTCAACAAATTTATGGTCATAATTGGGTATGACACATATGATTTTTATATCATTATACAGTTCCTGATATGGCTGCAAATTTTCTGATGAAATTTGTAATGAGATTCCCGCTGAACAATACCATGAAACAGGTTGCCTAATCAAGTCTATATCATAACTTCTTTTAATCTCATATTTAGCTAATGGAACAAGACTTTGACTACATAGATCATCCAAAACATCAACTATTGGATCCTGTAGAAACTGAGACGACTGCTGCATTGGTTCCAATGAAACTTCATAATTTTCTATGTGCTTATCATTCAGGACATGATCAAGATTCTTCTTTAAAAGCTGAAATGAATTAAATCTTAATGGTACATAATTATTTTGCATTAAATCATAATTTGTTTTAGGCTCTAATCTTTCATCTGGGATTTGAAACTCAAGGTAGCTTAGCGGCTGGAATTTTGGAGAAAGAACAACTTTCATATCACGAAAGACCTCCACAATTAATTTATCAGAAAATTCTCCATTCCTATTGTTGACAACTTGCTGGTTTGCTTGATTATAGATTTCTCTTAGAAATTGGAATGAGGGAAAACATAAAGGCACAAATCTTTCACTTACTTGAAAATTTTCTGCATTTTCCTCATTGCTATCATAATTAATATGTACATGCTAATTGTTATATTTGAGTTGCTGTAATTGAGCTTATTCCTCCCAAAAATATGTTGCTGATTGCTTTGAAGAGTCAACCTTGATGTAGTCATTATCATATTGATCATACTTGGGTAGATAGTCCATATACCGATGTCATCAACAATACACATTATATCAACTGATTTCTCCTTCACAAGCTGATTTTGAGTTTCATATTTGTCCATGGTGTGAAGTGAATACATAAAACAATCATTTTTTGATCTATGATACCAAGGATAAGCAGTAAAATGATTTGGAACAATGAACCTTTCTTTTTCTGCAAAAAATGGAACATGGTGTTTTTGAACAACAAGTTCATCTCTCATGATAATCTTTTGCATCATTTCTTTAATTGTGCTTGCCAGAATGTCTAGTTTCACTTCTGAAGATGTCAGATTCTCCTTCTCTATGTTTTCCTTGTCTTCTGCCTTTAACTTTGACTTTTTGATCATAAAATTAGCTTCTACACCTATTGCACTGTTTTGCATTGCTTCAAGTGTTGTAGTATTCATTTCTCTCAATTGAAACTCCATTTTCGGATCAAAGGCATCCGGGTAGTGTAAGAGAGCTAAACCAGGAGGAGGTTTTATATCATTAGGCATTGAAAAGTACACTTGATTGAATTTGGCTGAAAAGTGTTGCACTGTTTCTCCTGAATTCCTTTTCAAATGATTGTATTCCTCTAAAATTAGAAAAGGATTCCTCTTGATCACCCATTTATCAAGGAAGACTTTCACAAACTGATGGAAATCACCAATGCTTGCAGCTAGAAATTTTTTAAGCCACTCTTTAGCTTTACCTTGTAGAGATAGAGAAAAATTACTGATACAAACATCATCTTCTTCAACCTCAAAAAGGTCAAGAAAATGATCAAAACAATGAATGTGTTTTTCAGCAGTGATGCTACCATATTCTCCATCAAACCAGAGAAGGTATTTGTGATAATTTTCAGGGAAACCATGGAGTATTGGAGGTAAAATAAGAGGCTTGTATCTGTCTGAGACTTTAAAGGGTATGGGGGTTTGCACAACGACTGTAAAAATAGCCTTGGTTTCTTGAGTCTCATCAAATGGAATATGACTAATATAAGTTGCAACAAAAGGGTTTCGACCAAGATCAAAAGCATAAAGAGAATCCGTATTTACAATCTTCAAAGGAAAATAATTGGATGGAGGTCTATGCTATTTTTTCAAATATAATATACATTGGAAAAATTTCTTGAAGAAATAACTAACAATACAACATATTGTGTCTAGGTTGAAATTCCAATTTGAATACATGATCTCTCCATAGTGTTTTTTCATGTTTCTGTTGGTCAGGTTCATCCTCTAGTGGAGTCTTCAGATCAGATTGAAACTGTTTGGAGTCGCCAGGTGAATGATTCATCCTTGATGTGTCTGGTCACTGTCCACCATCAACAATCAGATCTATAACTTGATACACTTCTTTGAGGAACACAAAATGTTCAGATCCCCAGTATGGTCGCCACAATGTTAGCACTCTGTAATTTCTCAAGACGAGGAAGAAGTTGACATAGGTAATCACAAAACCACTTTGGAGTCTAGGATCTAGCCCTCCTAGACTTAGAGATGGATCTCTCTATAAGATTTAGATTTGTTTGAGTTTTGAATGTTAGGCTAGTTATGACAGTTCAGTGTTTGATTTTTGAATTGTTTGGTTGGAACAACAAGGGATGGCCATTGGGAAAATGGATTCACAGTTTAGAATTGATCAAAAACCAGGTCTAACACGCTAATATTGCAAGTTAGGGTAGGAAAATTCACTGGATATTCAAGGATTATGATATGTAGGGAAATGAAATGTTCATAAATCTAATTAAAAATAGAGCAATCAATAATTATGTTTTCAATCTTCAGTGGAAAACATAAAAAACTATTCCTAATCCAGAGAGAGAGTGTACATTTAAACAAATTCTATCTCTTATATTCTTGGAATAATTCAGAAAAGAAACAACGGTGATAACAGGAAAAACAAATTTACAGAGAAAGATACACTTCACCAATTAAATTTGTCACAAGAATCTTGCAATTGTCGCACTGTATTACTGGAAATATGAATCAAATGGTCTTTGTGGACTACTTTACAATATTAGCTCCATTCTTCCTACCAATTCCTTTGAATACTTCAAAAGGTGAAGTATATATAGACTTATTTACAAGATATCCTGTCATAACAGATCATGATTTATTTAGGAAAATCTAAACTAACTATTACAATCATAGAGGTTTGTTGATATTCATTCAGAGATATGGAACTATTTTGATTGGATCTATGGGTGATCTGTGCCTTTGAATCCGATCTCTTTGACATCTGTCCTTTTGACTTTTTGCCTCCCGAAATTATGAAAAATAGGGTCCAGTGATTTCTTCGAGTATCTCAATCTGAGATAGATGTGTAAAATATGTGGGAGGTTTTTGTATATCAGCTTATTATGAGACAAAATGTCTCTCGGTTGTTTGAAATTCATCTCCAACTATCCGTGATCTTGGTTTGAAATAGATGTCTCAAACTAGAAAATCCTGAATCCTGAACAATAAGGCTCAAATATGAACTTGATTCTCCCAATATGTAATAGATATGCGAAATATGGGAGAGGTTAGTGCTATTTGGCCCGTTCTGAGAAAAAAACTCTTTTGGTTTCTCGAAATTCATCTTGTTTTGCCTAAAAATCGCCTCGGAAAGTGACTGGTCAAACTGAGAAAAAACAGTTTTTGATTTGGGGAAAGGTGGTTTTTGGAGGGGGAAGGTGTTTTTTTTTTTTTTTTTTTAATAGATGTCTCAAACTAGAAAATCCTGAATCCTGAACAATAAGGCTCAAATATGAACTTGATTCTCCCAATATGTAATAGATATGCGAAATATGGGAGAGGTTAGTGCTATTTGGGTTGTTCTCGAGAAAAACTCTTTTGGTTTCTCGAAATTCATCTTGTTTTGCCTAAAAATCGCCTCGGAAAGTGACTGGTCAAACTGAGAAAAAACAATTTTTGATTTGGGGAAAGTGAAGCCGAGGGAAGCTTTTAATTCTATTTTAGAGGTTATGGTTTTAGTAAAGAAGTGCTGTTCACGGAATAACACTGGCATTTGTAAACTATGCCTTTGGACCCCTCCTGCTAAAGTTAGGATGGCATGGGGGGTCCGAAATACATTACATGTCATTGATTTGATTTGTTTTGGGATATGTGAGTGTATGGAGTACGTGACTTAAGATAGTTTATTTGTTTTATTATATAGTTTTTATTTAATTTTGTTATTTTGTTTTTTTTTTTTTTTTTTTTTTTTTTTTTTTTTTTTTTTTTTTTTTTTTTTTTTTTTTTTTTTTTTTTTTTTTTTTTTTTTTTTTTTTTTTTTTTTTGTTTTAATAATGTTTTGTTTTAATAATAATTATTTATAATTTTATTTTGTTTTATGTTTTAATTTTATTTATTTTTAATTTTAATTTTGATTATTTTAATTTTTAATTTTAATTTTATAATGTTTGTATTAAACTAATGTTTATTTAATTTTTAAATAATTTTAATTTTTATAATGTTTTGTATTAAACTAATGTTTATTTAATTTTTAATAATTTTTAAAATTTTTAATTTTAATTATTATTAATATTATTAGTATTGCACTAACCTAATTACATTTAATCTAATTACTAATTACTAACAATATTAACATAATGAACTAATTTTAATTATTAATTATCCTATCTAACTTTGCTTCTTATGTGGATGAGTGGTGGGTGAGATGGCCAATAAGGTAAATGGTCGTGGGAGGAAAGTGGTACATGTGAATGAATGATTGGGTAAAAATGGATGGAGGGGAAAATTCATCAGAGGAAACCATGCAAGCCAAGAGATTTCATGAGTGCAACAACAGATAGAAACTGAATAATCAAACTTCCTATAATTTATAGGACCCCATTAGTTCTAGAAGCTATAAATATCCATCTATGTTGAGATGAATACAGTGGTTGAATCTATCCTATAAAATCAAGGCCCCATTGCCTAAACAATGCTTCAACATAAATTGGTTTTTAAATGGGTAAGCATCAATTTTCCCCTTTTCCATAAAAATAAGGACATTCATGAAAGCTTGACAACTCCTTGTACACATCATAGAAAATGTTGGGCCAATAAAACACTTCTCTCAATATCTTATGCACTATGGTTTTCCAATAATGGTGCCCCCATAGTTCCCCTTATGGAATTATTTGATAGCCTGTTTTACCTCTTCTTCCAATAAGAAACTCAACACAATTCCCCCCTTGATCCTTAACACAGAACTTCATCAAGAATACAAACATTGTTTCTTTTAATTTCTAAACCTAGATTTTGCTCTTAGTTTAGTTCAAGAGGATCTTTTAAATTTATCAACACATATATAGTGTCAACATACCATGGAGATTCAAGAAATTTATGGGATACATGTGGCATTGTTTCTTCTTTTGAATTTTCTGATAGGGCTGCAATAAAATTTATCCCCAAAACATCATGGACTAAGTCATTAGCTTGGCGTTTCCAATCTTTGATCAACTTTGTGGATTTATCTCCGTATCATATTCTAGAAAACAACAAGCCATTTGCCTCTTCTTCCTTCAATATCAGACTGAGTTAAAATATCTTTCACAAAATTGTCAAGGCACATAAGAAGTAATATGAGAATGCAAAATGTAAATTCTTAATTATTTAAGGGATTTTACCAAAGGTATTGCTTATCCATGATGTCGTACTTTAATGGGGAATCTCTTAAAGTTATGTTGTAATATGCTATGGGCCTTTCAAAATTATCTTCATCTTTCTGCAAAAAAACCCCAACACAGTGTGTCTTGATGAAAAAGAGAATAAGATGAAATCCTTTGCATAGTCTGGACTGGCTAATACTGGTGCCTTGGTCAATGCTATCTTTATATCTTCAAAGGATTTCTTGGCTTCTGGAGTCCAATTTATCTCACTACCTTTTCTGATCATGATAATGGAATCCTGATTTCTTCCATATTGAGATAAACCTCCTCAAAAAAGTTTACCCTTCCAAGAAAGGACTCTACCTCCATTTTACTCCTGGGAGTATCAATTTTCAGAATTGCAGCCACCCTGCTGGCTTCTATCTTTATTCCTTCTTTTGAGATAATATGACCAAGTAGTTTACCCTATTGCATTCCAAAGTTGTATTTCTTGGGATTTAATGAAATACCAAACCTCCCACATTTTTGAAAAAACATTTTCAAATGTTTTAGATGCTCATCATCAAAATCTGAAAACAATGAATATCATCTAAATATATGAAAATGAACTTATCTTTTTCATTAGCAAAGCTATATCCATAGCCCTTTGAATTTGCCCCTCCATTCATGAGCCCAAAAGGAGTTTTGACATACATGAATAAAAAATCTAAGGGTGTTGTGAAGGTTGTCTTCTCTTGATCATCAAGATGCACCATGATTTTGTTGTATCCGTAAAATCCATCCAAAGATTGACATATTTTCTCGCGGATCCAATCACTTTCCTCAAGAAAAATATATTCCATCTTGGGAAGATGATAGTTTTCTTTGAGGGAAACCCTATTCATATTTCTAAAGTCTACACACAACATTATTTCACCACTTTTATTTCTGAAAGGAACTAATTTAGCCAACCATTTAGGGAATCTCAAAGACACTATAATCTTAGCATAAAACAAATTTCTTACCTCTTTCTCAATTAATGCAGAAAGAATTAATTTTCTCACTGCTTGAAAAGTTTTGATCATCTTTTATTGGAATTACATGTTGAATAACCCTTGTGTCATACACCTTCAAATCCCTAGTAGCCCAAGTTACTTAGAAATTCTTTAATTAATTTGATATATCTCTCCTTGATTTCTAGATTGAGTGTCTTCGACTAGGTAGGTGATGATATTACATTTTTTTAATTTCCCCTGCTATAGAATGGAAGAAGAAGAAAACATAACAACATTCATAGCACCATAAAAGACAATTTTGATGAGTTAAGAAGGAAACGACAATGTTAAAATTGCTTGAATCTAAAAGTATCATTTTCGGGACATGAATTTTCGTAATTATTTGATATCCAATTTAAACATATATATACAAATGAAAGATAAATAAAACAAGAAGTACATACTGTAGGACCACAAAATTCAGTTCATCACCACTAGAATCTTTGGTATAAAAAGTTCTGGAATTCTGCACTAGTATTTCATTCAAATTCTAAAAATATGTACAATGATCAATACAAAATATCCTTTGTGCTTCCTCCAACCCCTTGCACATTCAAAAATGTTCAAATATATAGATAAACTACCTCCCTAAGCTAGAGAAGTCAAACTTCAATGCTATCCTATGCTTCTGGATCTGATTACATAAAAAATAGAACAACCTCTAAACTACTTGCTAAAAATATCAAATTTTCCTTGACCATTTAATGCATAACAATATCCTTTGAAACAATATTCCCAAGAATATTTTCGAATTGGGGCTGATGTTAGTAATGTTGGACAACTGGAGATAAATATTGGAGTGATCTGGGCACTAGCATGACTACCTGTCATCTTTGCGCAGAGAGATGTTGTAACATGCTGTGTAATTGCAACCCACAACAATTGCGTAGCGAGATTTACATAATGTGGTGGATTTCTTCAGTAAAATTCATTTAGTAGGTGGTTGCAACACCGATGGAGGCTGAAAACCACTGCTAGATCATCCACCAATCATTCCTCAATATCCATTATCCTTCTATATGCTTACAACCCTTTCATAGAGTGAGATCGCTACTTGTGTTCTGCATAATGCATTTTTCCAAAAACTCAAAACTCCATTAGTAGTTCATCAAAAGAAAACCATGAGGACATAGAAACCTATATCTCATCCACCTTTGCAAGTAGGTCCAATTTCCCCATAGATTCATCATCCACCTTCATCCTTTGCTTGATATACCTATTTTATTTTCTCAATGATAAATTTTATCTTTTCAAGTTTCTCACCTGCCTGAACAACAATGCATTTATTCTTAGCTTTGATTGAGAATTTGTGAGGGCTGCACAAGCATTGCTGATTGCTGGTCCACACTCCTTAAAGTGTCTCTCAAACTTTAGATCCGATGAATTTTTATCTTCCTTGAGTCAATGATTACAATCTTGAGCCTCCCCCTTAGTTGCTTTTTCTTATTTAGCCACTTAATAGTTTTCTCACCTTCTCTAGGTGAAGTGTGAATCTTTTGTTGATTATTGAGAGGGGGTGAATCAATAATAACGTAATTATAATCCTTTTTATTCAAATGTTATATCAATGTATAATTATTATCCAATAATGAGCAGTAATAAATAAACAATCAATACTACACAAGACATCCAAGTTGTTTTAATGGAAACCCAACCTGAGAAACTACCTGATTGTTTTTTCTTATGGGTCTTGAAGAATTACATTCATTGAAGCACCAAATTCCCTTTGTTTTCCAACTCAACTGGAAGGAGGTCTAACCCCCTAGTTTCTCAAAGCAACCCTCGAGGGAAGCTCCAACTCCCACCTCTCTGCTACAACCGTAAGGGAGGCTACAACCCCCAATGTTCTCTCTGGCTACAACCACTGCCCTGCTCCTCGTCCTCTACCACCTCTGGGTAGAAGTAGAATGATGGAACCACTGGCCACACTATCACTGTGAGATATACCGCTATAAATCAGACTAGTCAATCAACCATGCATCAACCATGCATCAACCTCCTGTACCATAAACAAGTGCATCAAACTATGTACCAAGTATATACAAATATTGTGTCAAATACTCATAAACAAGTGCATCCAACCATGTGCCAAGTATAAAAAATCATGTGTCAACTACTCATCAACTATGACTCATCAATATGTACCTAACATCATCAACTATACACTCATGGGGTATGCCAACTCAATAACCACTTTATATCTCAACCATGTACTTCAACATGTACCTCCAACCAAAAGACCTCATCACTTTCATCATCCAAATATGATTTGTAGATCCCCAGAATAGCCCTCGCGTATGATCACATTCCTGAACCTTCCTTTAACTTTAAAACAAGAGACTATCATTTTCATCGTTCTTTCTTTAGTCTCACATGCTCATTTTACTGGTCAACAACCCTAACTTAGCAATCGCATAATTTTGAATCTGTAATGTATAAAGATCCGAACTGATACACAATATTCTTCAAGTGTTTTATGCAATTCCTCTAAGTGGCACTACTTTGAGCCTCTCAAAAGGAGTTATATAAAAATGACATACCTTTCTCAATTATGGCTTATTCTAGAGAGCCTAATTCGTAGAGCGGCCCTATCAAAAATGTTTGATGAATGATCAGAACTATTAAGGAAACATACACATACTGTACCCTAACCAAAAAATTTGGCCTCACTAAATTTGGACCGTTATGAAGAATTTATACCTGCTTTTTACCCTCGAACACCGGACATTTGATCTATTAGTTTTAGGACTCGCCACAAATCCTATTTTCCACAAATGAGTGTAACTCCAAAATAAAAGACCTAATAAGATGAATTTTTTTTAACCATAGATACTTGATATGTTTTCTCAATTTGAATAGTAATTTCAGGATCTGAATCATTATAGAAAAGTTATAGCTAAAATGGTGAGATGACTCCGAAAATAACATACCTTAGAGCACCATATCAAAAAGAATTTATCCTTCCCTTCCATTCGACCTTATTTTCTTCACTTTCCTAATTTCGCCTTTAGATATCATTTGTATAACTCAAACACCTATATATATATATTCAATACTCAAGTTTACTTCAAATGAGAGAGCCTTTCCCTCCATTTATACCTCCAAGTAGCTTCCTTAAAACATCATCTTCTAGGTCACTTGGCCCCCAATTTCCTTATTTTACGGTTGGTTCCACTTCTAATTTCTCCATTAAAATTATTATTGAAATAATTTATTTTGTATTCAATTTGGAATTAGTAATACACTCAATACTTCACTCTTTATTATTTACCTTTAAAATCTCTAAACCACTTTTGGATTACTTTGACCTTTGGGGCTTTTAATGACATATGAGGGTCCTCCAACTGTAAGGCCATAACTCTCAAACCGCGGGAGTTATGTGACGCGAGTACATACCAAATGTAAATGGCATGACATTTATCATCCATATAGAATATTATTATCTAAAAATATATCATAACTCATACCAAGTACCTATCAAACAAACTTGGGTCCACACCCAAAACCCGGTCTCCAACTTTCATGGGCTATAACTCTCTAACTGTGAGGGAATTATGTGACGCCCACATACCAATTGAAATGACATGACAATAACTATCGATCTAGGATATTTTACCTGAAAAAATTCACTTTCTCACATCTCATTATTCCACAATTAATCATGGTTCTCTCACTCCACAAAGCACCTTCCCATGAGGGACTTCACCATAAGTGGAACACTTTGTAGTTCATCCATATTTACTTCTTATCAACCATGACTAGAAATATGACTCATTATTTTTTTACATCAAACACTATTGGGTCCATTACCCAAACCTTTTTCTAATGTCTTTCTCAAGGGTTGACATCAATGACAACCAACCTATATCAACATCTTCTCCACTGAGACAGGTTGTCCTTGTGCTTGTGCTTCCTCCAGCAAAATTGCATTCTAAAATTATCCTTTTGGTTGAGGATCTTGTTAAAGGAGTTGTAGGTTTAGTCAAATCCACAACTTTAGGGCTTTTTTGATTTCTTTTACCTTTTAGAAGCTTCGAAACTTTGAACCGGACATTCCCTCTTTAGACGTATTGCATCTTGTGATGTTTTCATATCAAAAACCCTCTCAACCATCTCTCTTTTCATTTACCTATTATCATGAAAGGATTGAGGTATGACATACTTAGGTTCTTAACAGTTGATCTTGTAGCCTTTGATTCTTGATCTTTTCTCTTCTCATTCCAGACTTGACCTTTATCCATTTCTTGATATGAGTGTTCAATAGACTATGTATGCAGGGAAGGTACATGAACTTCATCCATTGACCCCAGGATTGGGCTACTCACTTTTGGTGTTTCCTCCACTTCATCAGCAAAGTGTATTCTTCTACCCTTCTTCTTAGCTTGGCTAGGTGAAGAATCAATTTCCTTTCCTCCTCCTCAGCCCATGTTCTCCTACATACCCTTCTCTCTTTTCCACTTAAACTTTGAAACCATTTTATCCGCAGATGAGGGGTGTCTCTTTGGGGTCTAAGGATGCTCCATCGAGGCCAAGAAAGACTCAATATCTATTTTATTTATTGAGTTCTTCCACCACTAGTAACTTAACCAAGGAGAAATGAAACAAACTACTCTTAAGTTGATCATCCCTAGTTTGTACTTTGTCTTCCATTTCCACCTAGGCTTTGTACATGTAGAAAGTTGTATATTTAGTAGGTTCTTCCTTTAGAAATGCACAAGAAGTTTCATGTGACACTAGTATACCCCATCGATCTTCACAAGTGAAATATCGTTGCACTACCTTTAAATTTTTTTCATAATGCTCCAATATACATTCTCTTGTAATAGTGGCACACAATTTCTGCTTCTTGTACTTGGGTTTAGAAATCAATGTAGAAAACTGGATCAAGAGGCATACCTTTAAACCATTTCTCTTCTTCGATTGGAATCTTAGTTGCAGTAACCACTGTTTCTTCTGACACTTGGAATATGAAGTCAATAATCCTCGACTGAACTTCATTTAAATTGATTGTGAAGTCCTTTGTTACCTGCATTGTATCCTTGGATCTTCTCTAAAAACCTCATGCAACGAGCTTTCTCAAATGAAACCCTAAATGTAGGATCAAAATTCACCAACTTCAAACTATGTGTCTCACACCTCAACACATTGCCTCATTTATTATATTTCTTCTTTGAGTGGCCATGGTATGGATGCAAGATCAAAACTGAGATTGATAAGAGAAGGGAGGTTCAAAAGATAAAAGCTCTGATAAGGAACTTTACACAACGTGAAGACAAGGTTAGGTTTTACTCAATTGTGTCAAAGGATTCATCAATATGGTAAACTAGTCTCTAGATTTCATGAAAATGGGTGTAGGGAACTTACTAGACACATAATAGAACCCTTCAGGTCTTTGCACAACGAAAATCAGAGGATGCGTAGTGTGCAAAAAGGGGTTTGCATAGTAGGCAGACAAAGGTTTGCATAGTAGGCGGACAAGGGTTTGCGTAGAAAGCTGGGAATATTTGTGTAGTAGGTGGAATATGTTGGATTTCGCAAAGAGCAGAGGTAAGATCGATGGTATAGGATCTTGTGCATGAAAATGAGAGGAGAGAGACATGCATAATCTGAGCAAATTTGATTTGAATGTGATTGTTCTGTTTAGGATGATATGACAAATTAGTAGTGTCAATGAGTTTATGCACAAAGTGTGTACTTTTTTTGCAGACCAAGTACAAAACCACTTTGGAGGATAGAAAAATGACATAATGACCTTTGATGACCTTATAACTTTCATAATATGTCATTATTCTCCATGACACCCCTAAAAATATTCCACCTAGACTTATGACTGGACTCTTGACATGCCTCTTATTTTATTTTATCAATGACCCAAGGACCTTGAAACATCTCATGAGACACAACTCTTTGAAAACACACACACACACAGAGACATTGTGACTCAATTAGGAATGCCTTAGTATTGAGAATACTAAGGCATGACTTTTCAAACTCTGGACAAACCTATAACCCTACATTGAAAATAATGATACTAAAATTTGGCTCCAATGGGGATGTCTTCCTCTCTGTGAGGCAACAAAGAACAACAAACCATGTCTCTTATCCATTGGGATTTATTTTGACTCTAAAAGACTGTAAAATGAAAAATGAACTGACAAACCTTTTTGCAAACTTGACACACACTAACTAAACTCAATAGAAGCTTATGGCCTTCACTTCGAACTTCAATTTCTATTGAATGATGACTTCAACTTCTCTATCTGAAAAATAAAATGGTTATTTACAATGAGATGAAAGATACAAAAATGATTTAAGTAAAATAGTGTTTGAGAAACCTACCATTCACATGTGCCCTCTAATCAATGAGATCTCCATTGATTTCTTGGAGTAGATAAACATTGCTTCCATGATAAGCAACAATTATGAATGGTCCCAGCTAGAGGTAATCAATCTTTCCATGCTTCCATTTACTTCTTTCATTTCTTTCATTCCATTTTCAAATCACCGTGATCATCTACCTTGAAATCATCAACCTTTGTATGTTTATCAAACACCTTTTTCATTTTATCCCGATGCAATTGTGTGTTGTTGTACACTTATTCTCTCATTTGTTGTACATGAATAGATTGATTGATCCTTCTTTGAGCATCATTTGTTTCAACTTCCTGTTCTTGTAATGATTTCATAACTGGCAGCCCTAATGAGGTAGGGAAAATGACATCTGTTCCATATAAAATATGGAAAGGTGTTTATTAAGGTTGGTTGTCATTGATGTCAACCCCTGAAGAAAGCCCTCAGAAAGCACAAAGGTTTGGGTAATGGACCAATATTTTTTGATGTAAATATGACTCATTATTTTTTGTCATGGTTGATAAGAAATAATGTGGATGAACTCCAAAGTGGTCTCCTTATAGCATACCTCTAAACATGTCCCTCACAGGAAGACACTTTACGGAGTAAGAGAACCCATGATTAATCATGGAATAATCGAGATGAAGGAAAGTGGATTTGTCAGGGAAAATATCCCATATGGATAGTGCTTATCATGTCATTCGGGTGGTGATGTGAACGTCACACAATCTCACTAGAGAGTTATGGCCATGAGAAGTTGGACCCCTGTGTCAGTAATGGATCCAAGTTTGTTTGATAGGTAAATCCGCATGAGTTATGATATATATTTTCAACTAATAATATTCTATATGGATAGTACATTTCATTCCATTTTGTTATTGAGAAGGTAGAATCACATAACTCCTCTCACTGGGCTTGAGAGTGCCATGGCTCCACGGGTTGAGAGGACCATATGTCGCGCCCTAGAAGCCCCAAAAGGTCAAAGTAGTCAAAGTGGTTTAAGAGATTTTAAAAGGTAAATAATAAAAGGAAGTAATGAGTGTATTATAATCTATGAACATAGAATAAATTATTTCAATAATAAATTTAATGTGGAGAAATTAGACGTGGACCCAACCCTAAAATAAGGAAAGTGGGCCAAGTGGGACCTAGAAGATATTTTTAAGGAAGCTACTTGAGATAAATAAGAGGATGATGCTCCTCTCATTTGAAACACACTTGAGCATATTGAATAAATATATGTGTCTGAGGTAACCAAGGATATCTAAACTGGAATTTGAGTGAAGGTGAAGAAAAGAAGGTCAAATGCAAGGAAGGATAAATCTTTGATGGTGCTTTGCTGTATGTTATTTGGCCAGTCATATCACCATTTTCGCTTATAACTTTTTCTTATAATGATTCAGATCGTGAAAATTGTTAAGTAAGTGATAAAAATATCCAAGTATTTGTGGTGTCATCTCATTTTATGGTTCGTTGTATTTTGGGAGTTACACTGGATGGAAAATAGGGTTTAGGCCACCTCGAAATCCGCTAGTCAAAATCAAGGTTTTGGGTAAAAACGCCATAACTTCTTCATAACAGACCCAAATTGAGATAAAATGTGTTGGTTAGGTACATTTTGTAGTATTTTGCAATATTTTCATACTACTCCATCAAATTTTTAGGCACGCCTCTGCTGGTCAGCTTCCTAGAATAAGCTAGAATTCAAACAAGGTATGCCATTTTGCTATAACTTTTTTTTTTATTTTTAAAATAATGTTATTACGGTGTGTCATTATTTCCGTAGCACACTAGATAATATTGTGTATTATTTTCATACCTTTATACATTATAGGTTCAAAGTTATGATTACTCGCTAGGGTTGTTGACTAACCAAAAATAGTATGTGAGACCAAAGAAAAGTTTGACGAAAATGCTGGCCCTTGTTTTTAAAGTTATGAAGGTTTGTAGAAATGTGATCATATACACCAGGTCTATTACGCAGCTACAAATCAGATTTCGACGATGAAATTGATGAGGGCTTTTTTGTTGAGGTACATGTTGAGTACATGGTTGAGACAAGTAGTTGATGAGTTGGCAATACGAGGTGTGTGTATATTGATGATGTTGGTACATATTGATGAGTCATAGTTCGATTATTAGTTGACACATGATTGGCATACACTTGGTACATGGTTGGATGCACTTGTTTATGGTACATTACAGGTTGTTTGGTACAATTTTTTATAGGTTGATTATAGGTTGGTGGCTGGTTGATGCACTTGTTTATGGTACATGCTGATTACAAATTGAGGTGGTACGTTGATGCATGGTTGATGCATGGTTCAGATTTATTGGTACATGTTTACAATGCAAGATATCTCATAGTGATATGTGACAGTTGGTTCCATCATTTTACTTCTACTTCAAGGTATGTGGATCTGGCAAGGACATGTGGTTGTAGTCGGAGAACATTGGGGTTGTAGCCCTTCCGGGTTGTAGCTAGAGAATTGGGGAGTTGATCTTCCCTCAGGTTGTATCCTGACAAACTAAGGGGTTGGAGCCTCCTTCCGCCAAAATGGAAAAACAAAGGAAGTTGGTAAGCTCCAATGAATGTAATTCTTCAAGACATATAAGAAAAACATTCTCTAGTTTTCTCCAGCTTTGCTTCATGTAAGTTATCAATCGGCAAAAATCGCGGTAATGTGTGTGATTGTTTATTTCTTACCGCCATTATTGATAATAATTCTAGATTGATATAACATTTGAAGAAAATGATTATAATTACACTATTAATAATTCACCCCCCCTCATTAATCCAACAATTGATATCGAAAGGTGTTCCTTTCAGAAATAGTTTAACCAATCGAAGGTAGATCATGGAGAGTACCAACTTGTATAAAATGGAATAATTACCAGCTTGATGGACAAAAGTATGCTTTTGAGCATAAGGATGAAGACATTATATAGGCACATGGATTTCAATTGGAAATCAATTGTAGATGGATACATAGGACCAACAATCGTTCCAACAAATTGACAAAGCAAAGTTGAAACTTGTGAGAATAATTCCAAAGCCATAAATGCACTTTTGAAACGGTCTCAAGTTGATATGGTATTCATTAAAGTTTCACATTGTAAATATAAGCAAGAGATTTGGGACAAGCTTCAAAATATTTTATGAAGGAGATTCAAAAGTCAAAGTAACAAATCTTCAAACTACAGAGGTCAGTTTGAACAACTAAAAAATGAAGGAAGATGAAGATATCAGAGCTTACTTCTCTTACTTAGTCAATGAAATGAAGTTGAATGCAATCGCAGGATTGGGAGAAGAAATCGAAGACCAGAATTGTTCAAAAGGTACTAAGATTTCCTATGAGATTCAACCCTAAGATATCAGCACTAGAAGAAAGATCAGGATTCAAACTCTTCAATAAGCATGGATGAACCGCATGGAATATTCACAAAGATATGAGATGAGAACCTAACAGAAAAATCCAGATGTAAAAGAAGTACTTCTCAAAGCATCCAAAAGATAAAAGAAAATAAAAAGGAACAAGAATAATATAGCAGTTGGGTAATCGACATCCTCGGAAGATGATGAAGAAGCGGGCAACCACAAAAGACTGAACAAGTGAACCAATGGTAAGTGCATAGGTGGTTCCTTTAATTTGTTTTAATTCAGATGGTATTGGTCATTTTCTAACAAATGTCCTCATAAGAAAAAGAGAAATGATGAAGGTTACCCGTGCTGCATAAACAAGGCAAAAGGTAAAAGAACTACAAAGAAAAAGTTTTCAAGAAAAAAATTTTGCACTAAGAAGACATCTCATCATCAGATAAAGATGAAGTCTGATAGTGGAACAAGTACAGGGAGAGTTCTATTCATGGTAGTAGAAGACTCTGATAAAGAAGACTTCGAAGAAGAATATGAAGAAGCATATGAAGAAGAAATTGAAGAGGCAGAAGTTGACTTCCAAGAAGAATTAATGAGTTCCATAGAAGTTATCAGAAGAGAAGAGAAGAAAAACAAGAAACCACAAGCAGAACTAGATAAGAAAAAAGACACTCAAAAACTAGAACAAATGATCACAAAATTGAAGGTTCAAATAGAAGAAGATAAACGAATTGAAGAAGAACTCAAAGAACATCTAGAAGGAAAGGACAGGATCATTGGAAACCTGGAAGCATAGATTGTCACACTAAGAAAGGATATTCAAAAGAAAAATATGCAGAATAGCTCAAAATTTCTGGATGACATTATCAGCAGTCAAAAATCTTATCTTGACAAGTTCGGACTTGGATACAATCAGACATAAAAGGGATCAAGCTCCAAAACAAAATAACAAGAAACAAATCCAAAAATTTATGCATAAACAATCAAAGGGGATAAAAAGATATACAAGGAAGATTACAGGGACACTCCTCCACCGAGAAGATTTAGATTTTAGAATCAACAACAGATAGACAGGCCTCAAGAATAAGAAGGATTCATAAGAGAACCTCCTTTCATAAGATCTTCAACTACCAGGTATCAAACTATATTTTTTGGTTTATGTTATGCATGTAATAATTTTGGACATAAAGTTGTAAATTGCAAAGCTAACAACATGAACAATAACTACTTTGAGAGCCATACACAAAGGGGTTATT
>SNQJ01S0169310.1:10992-24890 GCA_010110895.2 Picea sitchensis | reverse complement strand
TACCACTCCCGCTTACCACTCCATCTTCCCGCTTCCATCTGTCCCCCACTCCATCTCTCTCCTTCGCTTATCACATCTCCTGCTCCCCCTCATCCTTTCATTGCAGCACACCTGTCCTCCACTCACCTCCATGTCATATCTCTCTTCACTTCCACCTACCATCTCCTGCCATGTACTCTCCCCTCTTACTCCATCTCTCTCCTCCGCCTATCACATCTCCCGCTCCCCCTCATCCTTTCGTTGCAGCACACCTATCCTCCACTCACCTCCATGTCATATCCCTCTTCACTTCTGCCTACCATCTCCTGCCATGTACTCTCCCCTCTTACTCCATCTCACCTCCATCTAGGCAGGTTTTCCCCACTGCACTTACTGCCGCAGTCTCTCCTCTGCCTCTGCATCATGGTCTCGTGCCACTTCACCTTTTTCCTATCACACCTCAGCACACACATTTTTTGTCACCCTCTCCTTCCCAATCACCTTTCCTCTGTCATGTCTGTCCACCTAGCCATCCCTCATCCACTGATTCTACACTGATCACGCCAACCTCCCCTGCCCCATCAGCTTTATCCACGTCCTCCAACTAGGTCCCCTTGTAACGGTCCTACAAAGTAGTAGATAGCCAAGGGAAAACTTCCACGTCCTTTAGGTGCAGATTTGACTTGGGCCTCTTAGATCCTAAAGCAACAGTTAATGTAAATAAGGAAGGTGGGTGAGACATCATCTCCTTCCTTAAATAGAAGGCCAGTAGGGGACAAATTGCAGAAGCAGACTATCAGTTTTGTCTGACAGAAGACTGTATGGGAAGTATGACCAACGTTTGCATGCACATCCTGATAGAGGAACTCACCAACCCAAAGCCTTAAACTCATGACATGATCGCACCTTCAGCAGGGGGAGCCAGTTCTAAGTATTCGTAAGCATTTTTTCCATTTTTTTAGGGTCGATGGTAGAGCAAAGCTCCCGAATTGTAAAGTTTTAACGAACTCTCTGGTTATCTGGTTATGTATATGAATTTGAGACTTCTTGTTTAATGACAATCAACTTTCTTACTCTCTCTTGTTTCCCTCTGATGTTGAAAGAGTTCATGATTGACTGATTCACTTGGATTATTGTGACTGCATTATGATGAAATTTTGATTATAATGTTGTTATAATTCCTTTTAGTTCTTTGAGATTTGAATTTGAGAAGTTCTTGCATTTAAATTGTTCCTCCTTTGGATGATGGAAAAGCTAATGTTCATAGAATACCTCTCCATTTTCTCACCGAAGTCTTCCTCCTACTCACCCTTACTACAACCTACTAACTGAAGTTAAACCAGACCTCACCTTCTTATGCATATCAGTCCAGTTTTCTGAGTTAAGACGATATTTTCTTGAGATTGTGCCCATTTGACCCTTTTATAACCAACCTGTGACATAAAATATTGATGGGTATCAGGCTTACCTCTACCACAATCCATGGTTGACTTCTGGTGCTAACATCTTTGGCACCGTTGTCGAGGACGATATTGAAGATCTTCCCTGGGATTGAATGACAAAGCTTACTGGTTCTGAAGGTGCATCAGAACTTAGTACCTCAAAGATTGCAATTGTGCATCTAGTGAATCCACTGTGGTGACCCCATTGACGTGTATCCACTGGCGACTCCATTGTTTCAGTTGTGTATTCTAGAGTCAGACACATGAGGTCTACCCCACAGCTGCCTCTAGCAACACCTGAAGATGACCTAGAAGGATTTCTGAGAAAGTACTTCTAATGTTGAACTAGGTATTTCTGATGATTTTCATTATCTTATTGTAAGAACTCTAATTCTTACATCTCATTCTACTGTTATACCTTCTGTTGGATTTTCTCAAACTTTAAATTTTGGGAGTGTTCCTATTGAGTTTTCTCCTCCTCGTTTTGGATTGGAGGGATAAAGTCTTGTCACTCCTATTTCCCTTGAAGTAGTGCCTTGGTCTAGACCCTAGACTTTGGAAGATTTTCCCACTTCAGGTTTTACCACCCCTCCTCCTATCATTGTTCCTACTATAGAAAGAGAAACCTATGTTCCCTCTATCCATGTATCCTTTTCTCCAAATCCTCCGTTGTTCCCTTTTCCTCCAGGAGGCTCATTTCTAGTTACTCCTACTCGAACTTCATCCCCTCCTAATTATCCTCCACCTATCATCCCTATGGCAGGAGCTAACCCTCCCAGAAATAGAATGGATGCTATAGTAGTTTCCATATATGCCCATCTCATTTTACCTCAACCTTTCAATGCCCTTCCAGTCGATGGCTATCTTAAGAAATTGCCTAAGTTCATTGGGGAGGGAGATATTACTACAGAGGATCACCTTGCAGCCTTCTATAGTTATGTTGATAACTATGTCATAGTAGACGAAGACGTATGGATGAGAAATTTTGTCCACGGTCTTGATGGAGAAGCCAGAAAGTGTTTCAGATCCATGACCCTTGGATTCATTAATGGGATTGAGGCCTTAGATGATATCTTCTTGAGACAATGGGGGGATAAAAAATAATTCATGTATTATATCACCGAGTTCGGGTCCCTAAAGAGAAAAGAGGGAGAGTTTGTCTCTAACTTCTCCAAAATATTCAAGAAGATGTACAATAAAATCCCTGCTGAGATAAAGCCTACAGAGGCCTCTGCCAAAATTACCTATGCCAGTTCTTTTGACCCTGATTTTTGCCTCCTGTTAAGAGAGAGAAGAGCTACTTCCTTGGATCACATGCAAGATGCAGCCCTGGAAGTAGAGTCTAACATATTGGCAGTTGATCGATTCAGGAATAAGACTGATAGAGACAGAGGAAGGGGAAGATTTGAACCCTCAACCTCTGGTTCCTCTGCCCCCCCCCTTCAAAGGGATGAACTAACCAAGTTACTAAAATCACTTTCAGCTAGAATGGAAAGGTTGGAATTAGAGGGAAAGAAGACATACAAAATTCCTCAAAATGGTGATAACAGATGCAACTTCAGGAGGCTGAATAACAATGCTCCCCAAATGATGCAAAGAGAGCCTTGGAACAGAGACAGGGATGATCAGAAAATCCAGAATCCTCTTCAGAAAAACCTTGTTTCTGAGGGGGAGAGGGAGGAAGAAGAGCTTGATCTTGATATTGAAATCAATTGTGTTGGAGACACCTCCCCGTTTCCTCATTTAACTCAATCTGCATACGAGCAATCCCTCATGAACAGTCAAATAAATGAGTTGAGTAAGGGGGAAAAGGCCAATAATATCCCAAGTAAATACAACCTCAAGTCTAAGAATAAAGAAAGGAATTATGACATCCCTGATCCATCTCCCATAGCAGAGAAGCCTGCTAAAGATGCAACAAACACCAACAAAGAAAATAAATCTTAGAATTCCCCACCAATAGCCAAAGACCATGTCCCAGAGGTGAGAGAAATTTTGAAGCCCCCTTCCTCCTTTAACTTTGAGCATGAAATTTAAAACATAAAAATCCCTGTCCCCCTTTTAGAGATAGTCAAGAATGAAGACTTCAAAAGTTCCCTCTCTAAGTTGTTGCAGCCCAAGCCACCCTGCCATTCCACAGACTCAGTGAATTTGCAAGATGAAAATCCAACAGTTATCTTAGGTCCGATGGTAGAAGATAGAGACGATTCATCCCCTCCCTTATACACTTCACTGAACATACATGATAATGTGTTGCACAATTGTTTGATGGATTCAGGGGCCTCTCATAATCTCATGCCCAAAAYTGTCATGGAAGAACTAGGACTAGAAATCACAAAAGAATACCATRACTTGTATTCTTTTGATTCAAGGAGAGTRYAATGTMTTGGGGTMATCAAATATMTGGTTGTGAMCTTGTTCCAATTGCCCATGAAAATTATGGTCATGGATATCATGGTGGCTGATGTTCCTCCCAAGTTCAGCATGCTATTGTCAAGATCTTGGATCAGACGGCTTGGGGGAACCTTGCAGATGGACCTCACATATGCTACCATTCCAGTCTTTGGGGGGGAACATAGAAGACTTTACAGAGAAGCTTAGTTAGCCTACATTATCAGTGATGAAGCAGATCCCACCAATCATCCTATTTTTTCCCTTGATACTAATTTTGGATCCAGCCTACTGCAACTCACTGATCTAGCCTACTGATGCTCGGTGAAGATTCTCCTCCAATTACCTTTGTGTGGAAAATGATTTCCGATGGAGCCTCTTATAGGGAAGTTGTTGGTGTTGGAGTGGTTTTTGTGTCACTTTGTCATGAAACCATATCCCTGTCATATAAGTTAGAGTTTGAAACTACCAATAATGTGGCAGAATATGAAGCTCTTGTTTTAGGTTTGAGGGCTTCAAAAGATATGGTAATTGAAGAGATAGCAGTGTTCGGGGATGCTGAGTTGATTGTCCAGCAGATCAGAAATGATTATTAGGCCAAACACCCTCGACTCAAGAGTTAAAAAAATGAACTGTGGGATTTGGTTGCCAACTTTTTCTTGGCTTTCAACATTTCATTTGTTCTCAGAGAAGAAAATGTCATGGTCGATTCTTTGTCTGTCTCAGCAAGCCAGTTTAGGATATCACTGCCTCCTAAGCTCAGGTATGATGTTGAGATTAGATATAGGCCCTTTGTACCTAATAATATCAAGCATTGGAAGGTGTTCGAGGATGATATTGAAGTTAGAAGGTTTCTTGAGTCGGTTGATGAGTTCTCTGCATTACACATTGATCAGGATCATGGTTTCAAGGGTGACCCTTCCCCTAAAGTATTTTTGAATAAAATTGCTAATCACCATATTTTTCAACTGCCTAGCATTCACATTCCAAAGGGACTAGTTCCTTTGTAAATATTGTTCGATGGGAACGATGTGGCAGTAAAGCTTAAAGGCCCAACTAAGGATGTTGATGTAGCTAAGTGCAACATTGGTACAGAGGAGGATCCAAAGTTTGTTAGATTTCCAAGCAGCCTTTCATGAGAGCAGAGGACCGAGTATGTTGAGTTATTAAAGGAATTCGCTAATCTGTTTTCTTGGACCTATGAAGACCTCGGGACGTATGACACCAACGTTATTGAGCATAAGATCCCATTAAGGGAGGAAGCCAAACCATTTAGGAAGAAATTAAGACAAATAAATCCTATGTTGCTGCCTATTATGGAGAAGGAGGTAAAAAAGTTGTTGGACGCCCAAATAATTGTCCCATTGATATATTCTGAGTGGGTGGAAAACCTGGTCCCAGTAAGAAAGAAAAGTGGAGAAATCAGATTGTGTGTCGATTTCAGGAATCTGAACAGAAGCTCTAAGAAGGACAATTACCCACTGCCAAAGATGGAACAAATATTGCAGAGGGTGACAAAAGCATATGGGATATCTATGATTGATGTATTTTCTGGCTACAATCAGATCTCTATCTTGCCCAAAGATAGAGAAAATACATCCTTCACCACTCCTTGGGGCACATTCATGTATGCCAAAATTCCCTTTGGGTTGATGAACGCATGAGAAACCTTCCAACGAGCCATGGACATCGCCTTCATTGGAGAAAAGGATAAATTTTTGGTCATCTATCTGGATGACATAACAGTCTTCTCCAGGTCTGATGAAGAACATTGTTTTCATCTGAGAAAAGTCTTCCTGAAATAAAGAAGGTTTGGTCTCTCCTTAAATGCCAAGAAATCATTGTTTGCCATGAAGGAGGGAAAAATATTGGGGAATAAAGTAGTTGTTGAGGGAGTAACAATTGATCCCAGTAGGGTGGAAGAAATCCAAACCTTGTCACTCCCGAGATCCAAGAAAGAGGTCCAGTCTTTCTTGGGGAAAGTTAATTTTCTGAGAAGGTTTGTTTCCAATTTTTCTGAATTGGTGAAGCATATCACAGCCATGCTCAGGAAGGGAAATGAAGTAAAATGGAATGTTGAGCCCAGAGAATCCTTCAACCAAATAAAAAAATCATTAACTGAAGCACCTGTGCTAATCAACCTTGATTATTCCAAGGATTTTCTGATTTTTTCCTTTGCTTCATTCGATACAGTGGCAGTTGTTTTACTGCAGAAGAATCATGAAGTGTTGGAGAAACTTATTTCCTTTTTCAACAGAGCACTGAGAGACGCAGAGATCAGATATGACATCATGGAGAAGCAGGCCTATGCCTTGGTGAAATCTCTCAAGGCTTTCAAATTCTATGTTTTTTATTCAAAGATCATCGCATATGTTCCTTCATCTTCTCTGAAGGATATTCCCATTCATCCTGACATAGATGGGAAAAGGAGCAAGTGGATTGCCAAAATCCTCGAATTTGATCCGTAAATAAAGCCCACCAAGCTAGTTAAAGGTCAAGTTTTGGCCAAGTTGTTGTTTGAATATAATTGTAAAGCTCTGGCGGTTAACTTCATCAACTCTTGTTCAGGAAATCATCACTCTGAGTTGTCTGATAGAATTTCTCAGGATCGCCTTCCATTGGCAGGATGTAGCTAGTACAAAGACATCATATATTTTTTGCAAGAGTTGTGGCCTCTAGATGAAATGGGGAAGAGAAAATCAAGAGATTTAAATCTCAAAGAAATCAGGTATTACCTTATTAACCATGTCTTGTATTGGAAAGACCCTCTAGGTGTGCTTCTGATATGTCTAGACCCACAAAAGGCCCAAAAACTTATGTTTGAATTCCATGATAGCCTATGTGGAGGACATCACTTCTAGAGGACCGCGACATATAAAATTATCGGGGATGGGTAATTTTGGCCTTCTTTGTTCACTGATGTCTATGAAAAAGTCAAAGCTTGTATCAAATGTCAGAAATTCTCAGGAAAGCAGTAGATCAAGTCTCTACCATTGAGGCATGTGGTAGCTTTAGGACCCTTTCAGTAGTGGGGCATGGAATTTATTGGGAAGATTCATCTTGCTTCAAGTGGTCAACACGGATGGATTTTAACTGCAACATATTATTTCACCAAGTGGATAGAAGCTATCCCCACCAGGAATGCTTCTCACAAAGTAGTCATTGGTTTTCTTGAAGATGTTATGACAAGGTTTGGTTGTCTGAAAAGAATCATCACTAACAACGTTGCATCGTTCAAGGATGAACCATTGATCTAGTTCTATGAGCGGTTCAGAATCAAAATGATTCATTCCACCCCATACTACCCCTAGGGAAATGGACTAGAATAATCTTCTAACAAAAGCCTCATTAAAATCATTAAAAGACTGTTAGAAGATAACAAAAAAACATGGGAATCTAAGCTCAAATTTTCTCTGTGGTCCGACAGAGTGACACCAAAAATGTCTATGGGTGTCTCTCATTTTCAGCTTGTGTATGGGACTAAGGCAGTCCTCCCTTCTCAGCTCACCTTGCCTGTGGTGAAATTCTTTCAAGACTACCAGGGTGAGCCTAATGGCATGACCAGAAGGATTCTTCAGTTGGTTGAAACGCAGTAGGTGAGGTAACAACTTCTGAACAGAGCGCATGACCATCAATAGAGGATCAAGCAGGATTTTGACAGAAAGGTGAGAAAAGAAAGTTTCCAGCTGGGAGATCTAGTACTAAAATGGGATGCACCTAGACAAAACAGAGGAAAGCATGGGAAATTTGAAGCCCTATGGATTGGGCCCTTCAAAGTTTCTGAGGTATTTCCAAATAATACTTACAGGTTGCAGAATTTGGAAGGTGACGAAGTTTTCAATGGCCCTGTAAAATGGGCATTTTCTGAAGAATTTATTTAATTGAGCCATGAGTGGCTCCCATGTCTTTGTAAATATGTTTTTTCTTTTGTTTTTTATTTTAATAGGTGACTCCATAACCCAATAGTAAGGCACTGAAACTGCAAAAGAGTTCTTGGAATCTCACAGGGAGTAATCCATCCCCCATGGATCCTAATAGAGATGTTAGCACTAGAAGTCACCCCTAGATTGCGGCAGAGGTAAGCCCGATACCAATCAATATTTTATGTCACGGGTTGGTTATAAAAGGGTCAAATGGGCGCAATCTCAAGAAAATTTCGTCTTAACTCAAAAAACTAGACTGATATGCATAAGAAGGTGAGGTCTGGTTTAACTTCAGTTAGTAGGTTGTAGTAAGGGTGAGTAGGAGGAAGACTTCGGTGAGAAAATGGAGAGGTCTGTTGTGAACATCAGGTTTTCCAGTAGCCCAAGGAGGAACAATTTAAATGCAAGAATTTCTCGAATTCAAATCTCAAAGAACTAAAAGGAATTATAACAACACTATAATCAAAATTTCATCATAATGCAATCACAATAATTCAAGTGAATCAGTCAATCATGAACTCTTTTAGCATCAGAGGGAAACAAGAGGGAGTAAGAAAGTTGATTGTCATTAAANAAGAACTAAAAGGAATTATAACAACACTATAATCAAAATTTCATCATAATGCAATCACAATAATTCAAGTGAATCAGTCAATCATGAACTCTTTTAGCATCAGAGGGAAACAAGAGGGAGTAAGAAAGTTGATTGTCATTAAATAAGAAGTCTCAAATGCATATACATAACCAGATAACCAGAGATTTTGTTAAAACTTTACAATTCGATATCTTTGCTCTATCATCGACCCTAACAAAATGGAAAAACTGCCTACAAATACTTAGAACTGGCTCCCCCTGCTGAAGGCGCGATCATGTCATGAGTTTAAGGCTTTGCGTTGGTGAGTTCCTCTATCAGGTTGTGCATGCAGATGTTGGTCAGACTGCCCATGCAGTCTTCTGTCAGACACAATCTCTGTCAGGTGGAACTGACAGTCTTCTTCTGCAATTGTCCCCTACTGGCCTTCTATTTAAGGAATGAGATGATGTCTCACCCACCTTCCTTATTTACATTAACAGTTGCATCGAGATATGAGAGGCCCGATTCAACTCTATACCTAAAGGACGTGGAGGTTTTCCCTTGGCTATTTTCTGCTCCGTCGAACCATTACAAGGGGACCCAGTTGGCGAACACGGATAAAGTTGACGGGGTAGGGGCGGTTGGCACGATCAGCTTGGAATCAACAGATGAGGGATGGTCGGGTGGACAGACGTGACAGAGGAAAGGTGATTGGGAAGGTGAGAGAGGCATAAACCGTGTATGTTGAGGTGTGATAGGACAAAGTTGAAGTGGCACGGGACCATGATGCAGAGGCAGAAGAGAGACTGTGGTAGTAAGCACAGTGGAGACAACCTGCCTAGATGGAGGTGAGATGGAGTACGAGGGGAGAATACATGGAAAGAGATGGTAGGTGGAAGTGAAGAGGGATATGACGCGAAGGTGAGTGGAGGATAGGTGTGTTGCAATGAAAGGATGAGGGGGAGTGAGAGATTTGATAGGTGAAGGAGAGAGATGGAGTGGGGGACAGATGACAGCGGGAGGATGGAGCGGTAAGCGGGAGTGGTAAGTGGTATACTTGGAGGGGGGGAAGAGTGGTAAGCGGTAAAGGTCGGGGGTGTCCGAGTTCATGAGGACGCGCATTAAAAAACCACCAACTTGGACCCCCCTGTTAAAGGTAGAATGACGAGGGGGGTCTGATATTGGACCTATGTCATAGATATGAGCGCGCAGATCTCAGCCACGTAGATCCACGCGCTTCTTAGTGTGACGCGTCTGTGCACACAAAACTTAGGATAAGTGGGTTTTTAGCCCATTTCTTGCCTCGTTTTACCAAAATGCCAACTTCTTAGGGAAACACATCCCTTTACAAATAAATGTGATAACACTAGGCATATCATAGGGGGAAAATACATTAAATGGATTGTCATTTTACAAGAATTTGATCTCGATTTTGCTTCTGCGAAATCCAAGAAATCGCTAGTTTTTGTAGAGTTAATATTTGACTTCCCTTAGTTAGATGAGGATGTTATTCATGTTGATTTGTTTTCGGATGAATACATTTTCCTTGTCTCATCAGCAGACCCATGGTATGGAGATATTGTTGTCTATCTTCAAAGCTTGAAGTTACCTCAACATCTCTCGAGAGATGACCGACAACGTATACGATACCAAGCTAAGAAAATCCTTATCATCGGCGAAGCTTTGTATTGTCGAGGGGTAGACAGTATATTGCGTTTTTTCTTGACTCACAAAGAAGCTAAGTCAGTTCTAAATGCCACAATGGGGCTTGTAGTGGTCATCTATCCAGTCTTGCGACAACCCAAAACATTTTGTGAGCTGGTTATTTTTTGCCATCTATTTTTAAACTTTGTGTCAAAGAGATTAAGAAGTGTCACCCCTGCTAGGTGTTCACTCAAAATATGTGCTCACACCCATCCCCTCTCCATCCAGCTGTCAATGTTGGTCCCTTCACCAAGTGGGGGGTGGATTTTGTGGATTGCAACCCAACTTGGGCTGGGGGGCACTAGCACATTATCATGGTCATAGACTACTTTACTAAATGGGTTGAGGCCATGCCTACAATTAACTCTGATGGTAATATTGTTGTTTTCTTCATGTTCAATCCAATTATAGATAGGTTCAGAATCCCGAGTGAGATTTTCACTGATCATGGTAGTCACTTTCATAATGAAATGATGAAAGAATTAGCATTAAAACTGGGGTTTATACATTGTCATTCTTCCCCTTACTACCCCCAATAAAATGGACAAGTAGAGGCTGTGAACAAGTCTCTCAAGACCATTTTGCATAAAACTGTCAGCCAGAGCAAATCTGACAGGCATATCATGCTTTATACAACATTTTGGGCATACTAAACCTCGATTAAGACTTCCACTGGTTTTTCTCCTTTCCAGTTAGTGCACAGTGTGGATTCAATCCTACCTATTGAATGTGAAATCCCTTCTCTTAGATTGGAAGTTTCGCTCCTACCTGAAACTTCTGATCTTGAACAACGCCTCGTACACCGAGAGAGTCTAGATGAGAAACGTCGAGACGCCTCCATGGATATCAAAGCGAATAAATGAAATTTCAATGTCCAATATGATAAGTCTGTTTGTCCTCGATAGTACACTAAAGGTGACTTGGTCCTTCTGTACGACCAAGACAAAGAACCGCTGGGGATAGGAAAGTTCAAACCCATGTGGCACGATCCCTATATCGTGTGACGTGTCTTAGAAAAAGGACCCTATGAATTAAAATATTATGAAGGGAATATGTTGGTTGAGCCCAGGAATGGGCTCTACTTGAAAAGATATTATGCTCGAGCCCCAAGATTGGGTGTAACTCTTTGTATACTAATGTATTTTAGTGTATATACCTTTTCCCTCTTTCTTATATTTAACTTTCTTATCGAGTTTTCCCTTGATTAGAATATGTCAACGGAGTCTTCAGTCTACTTAGGATTCACAGATGGGGCCAATTGTCATACACAGAACTTGGCTTCTGCCACTTGGGTGGTTTACTCACCCAAGGTTATACTGGTGTCTTCAGGTGGCATTTTCCTAGGGCCATCAATGAATAACGTGACCGAATATGTTGATGATTACAATTGCGTGAGACATTCTTAAGGAAACAAACCTGAGAGAGAGCCCCTGAGTTGGGTGTGTGGTTCCTATCTGAGACATAACTGGAATGTTGTGCTAGCCTCCTTCTTTCAGAGAGTTGAGAATAAATCTAGATTATTCTCATGTGTAACGCAGTGAGAAAGAAGATCTGCTAAGTTCGGCGTGCCTGTGGCTGAGCACAGGTGAACGTGTGAAATCCCATGAGCTGGGTGTATCATTCTGAGACAGAGATGAAACAATATATTATCCTCCTCTGAGAAGAGAGTTGAGATGATGAACTCCATATGATTCTCCTATGTAGCACAGTGAGAAAAAAGATCTGTTGAGTTGGACGTGCATGTGGACGAGCACAGGTGAACATGGTCATAGTGGTTTAGCACTAGTGAGTGTGGTTCTCCTGTGAGACGCAGTGAAATAGAGAGACATCCATGTGGCTGAGCACATATGGAAGTTCCCTTAGTGGTTGAGCACTAGTGGGTGTATACGATCCCTTTATATATTTTTCAAGAGTCAGATTTACCTGTAACCCTAATTGTTATGTAAAGGGTACAAGTCGGCCCCACCTTAATGTAAAAGATAATTAATATGGTAATTATTAATTATATTATAATTTATTGAGGTCGGCCTTGTTGTGCCAATAGAAACTATTGTTGACAGGTTCAGTCTAATATAAGTAAAGGTAAATTCCCCATTGAGGAATCATATCACAAGTGTGAGTTTGGAAATTTCAGAAAGTACTTCTTGGGAAAAGTGTGCACCTCTCTTGGGCGCTAGTCTTCTAGGGTTTTTGAGAACCCTTTTGTGTGCTAGGTTTTTATGGTGGTGGAGGTATTTATCTTGAAGAATAAATAAAAGGATTCGATGGGTTTTCTTCCCTTGTTGAGAAGGGTTTCCCATGATACTTCTTATGTACTTGTGAATGGTGTTTCTTCTTGTGATCATGGTTGCTGTAACAAATTGTTTATGGTTTAAGTAAAATAATAAAATGGAATGAAATTCATGCTTAAGAATTTCCTATTAAAACAAATCAACATGGTATCAGGGCATAGGTCTTGAAGAACCCATTGCACAAACAATTTCCAGCCATCTTCTCTCTCCTGCAAAACCATACAACCCTCCTAGGGTTTCCAAAAATTTTGTACGACCTACCTTTGTGAGAGGTTTCAGCACTTGGAACTTGGAATTTGGGGCTAAAAATAGCATAGGAGTTTAAGGAATCCTGCATCCCACCTCCAACAAGCTTCATATTGAAATTCTGAGCATTTTGACTTTTTAGTCCTAGGGTTTCGCTAATTTCTGCAGAAAATTCAGAAGTAGGGTTTGTGCAACTCTTTGAAGGAGATATTCAACTCACCAATGTTATCCTATATTTCAAATCTGTTTTGTTGGAAGTCATCAGTCCAACAAAACCTAAAAGTGATAGCCTAACCTAGCCATAGGTTTTAGCCTAGTTGACAAGGGTTTGTGAAGAATCCAAAATTATGATGAATATAATCATGATGGAGGACATGCTTGATGGTTCAAGCAAATTCAGTTCCTAGAAGTCAAGACCTCAAGGAGATGAAGACATCAGCATCTCATCACTCTCAGTTATGGTCCCTACCAATGATAATACTTGGTTAATTGATAGTGGTGCATCCAGGCACATGATCGGTTCTAGAGATCACCTAACAAATTTTGCTGAGAAAGAGACACATGTACATGTTGTCCTTGGAGATGATGTCAGATATAATGTGAAAGGGGTTGGAACTTCTACCTTCCAACTAGATTCAGATATGCACTTTCAATTAAAAGAAGTACTATATGTACCTGGAATGAAGACGAACCTTGTCTCCATTTCTGCCTTGGAAGACAAAGGCTACAAGGTTACCTTCTTAGAAGGAAGAGTTCTTGCATGGAACAAATACTCACATATAAATCCTGCCAAGGTAAATGGTGTCCAAGAAAACAACTTGTACAGATTAACCATCAGACCAGTCCAGGCCCTACTACATGACACTATCATCTTGAGTGAGCTATGGCATAGAATACTTTCTCACATTCATTATAGAGCTCTCCCAGCTCTAGGGAAAATGGTAACAGGTCTTCCAGAGATACAAATTCAACATAAAGGTGTTTGGAAAGGTTGTGCTCTTGGAAAAAATGTTAAAGGATCTTTCTCAAGAAGTGACAATAGATCCAAGGAAATTTTGGACTTGATACATTCATATATGTGTGGGCCAATGACTGTTTCTTCTCTGAATGGGTACTTGTACTATGTAATCTTCATAGATGATCACTCTCGAAAAACTTGGATTTACTTCTTGAAGAACAAGGATGGAGTCCTTACAAAATTTCAAGAATTCAAAGCTCAGGTTGAGAACCTGACCAGAAGAAATATCAAGGTAGTAAGATCAGATAATGGAGGAGAATACACCTCCAAATATTTCAACAACTTCTGTATTGAAGCAGGGATCAAGAGGGAGTTCACAGTTCCTTACAA
>SNQJ01S0169308.1:20717-31624 GCA_010110895.2 Picea sitchensis | reverse complement strand
CATATATAATATATGTTACATTTATATTATATGTAACATATATTATATGTTACATATAATATTTTATGTAACATATAATATATGTTACACAATTCCCATCCCGTGAAAAAGTAAAATCTTATTTTATCTTAATCCCCATCCAAAACCCTGCACATGAAACAGAGGTCATCTGAAACCCTGTCTAATGAAGAGATACATCAACACTGCATGGAGATCATGGAGGATCTATGAGATCACTGCACATGAAATAGGCCAGCCAAAACCACTACGCGAGGAGGAGATACATCATTGCACAGAGGGCACAGAGGTTAATATCATTATTGTGGAAGAAACCTATGGAAAGGTCGAGATAGATACCCGTGAGGGAAAGGAGATAGAGACTTGCACTGAATTTTCTTCAAAATGCAACAGCAAGGAGATCATACAGACCTAGGGAAAGGAGATAGAATGGTGAGTTTAACCCCTTCCTTTGCAAATGTTGTGAGGTGTTCTTGCTCTAAATTTTCTTTAGGGAGGTTCCTTTCTCCATGAGAAAGGATCCACATTTGGTTGATCTTGACGTGACTTCAAATTATTTTATTTTACATATCATGTTATTCTAAATAAGATCTGGTCCTTGTAAACCTTTTTAGTTCAATCTACACCCTTTTTAGTTGAAACACCTACCCGCGAGCTACAAAACTAAAAAATATACCATGACTAGTCGAATGCTCCTACACCAAATAGAGTTGGGAAGTTAAAAATAATGGGATTAATAGTGGGTGATTGGTTCTGGTGTTGGTGATTGTGATGGGTGTTTCAGTGTGTTCTATGAGGACTATCCCTAAGTAATGAGAAAATGATTATCTTAAACAATGATATCATTTTCTTCAGCAATAGAATCTATTTTTGAAGCAATGGATGGTGAGGCCAAGGTGAATAACAATATTGAAATGGTTAGGTGGTCATGTCAATTTGATCTCCATCAAATAATGAGGTCAGGGGATCATAACCTAAGTAAAGGAACCTTGAGAACAGTCATCATTCAATGGGTTTGGAGCTTTGGTCAGCAGGGTTTGGTGTTTTCCGTGGTGCTTCGGTCAACAAGGTTTGGATCTTTGGTCACCTTGAGGTATCATTTTTTTCAAAAACATTACAAAAAAATAAGGAAAAAACTAGGTACAAAGATATATAGAATCTCTTGGTTCATTTGATTTTAAAAATTCGGCAAGAAATATCATTTGAAATGTTATTCATTGTCATTTTCACCACCATTATTCAACATTATCGGTGTCCTACTCATCACCATCATGTTCATAATCATCATCATTTCCATTGTCATCACAATCGGCATCGTTGTCATTGTCATAATTATCGTCGTTGTCGTCGTCATTGTTGTCATCATCATTATTTTTAGCATAACTAACATTGTCGTTGTCACAGTCATCATAATCAAAATTGTCGATGTCCTACTCCTTATCATCATCGTCATCATCATCATCATCAATATTCTCATTGTCATCACAGTCATTATCATTATCAATGTCATCGTCATTTTCATGATCATGATTATCATCATCCTCGTCGTCATCATCATGGTCGTCGTCATTGCCATCATCATCATCATCGGCATCATCTTCATTGTCATTTTCATCATCATCATCCTCATCGTTGTCTTCACCATCATCATCATCATCATATCATCATCGTCATTGTCATCATCATCATCATCATCATTATTTTCATCATCATCATCATCATCATCATCATCATCATCATCATCATCATCATCATCATCGTATCATCATCGTCATTGTCATCATCATCATCATCATCATCATTGTCATCATCATCATCATCATCATCATCATCATCATCATCATCATCGTGACCATCATCATGGTTGTCATCATCGTCATTTTTGCAATTGGCATTGTCATCGTCATCGTTGTCATGGTCATCGTCAATGTCGCAATCGTCGTTATCATCATCATTGTCATCATCATCGTCATCATCATCTTTGTCACCGTCATTGTCGCAGTCGTCATCGTCATCATCGTCTTCATTGTCATCATCTTCATAGTCATTTCCATGGTCATGATCATCATCATATCATCATCGTCAGTTTCATCATCATCATCATCATCTTTGTTGTCATCATCGTCGTCGTCGTCGTCGTCGTTGTCATCATCATCGGTATCTCCATTGTCATGGTCATCATCATATCGCCATCGTTGTCATAAGGGCTTAGAGCTATATTAGGGGTTTGTAGTGTTAGGGGTAATGATTAATATAAGGATTAAGTGCTATAATGGTTAGGGGTTATAAGTGGTAGTTTTGGGGTTATAATTCTTAAAGGTTATAGGGTTCATGGGGTTATACTAGTTAGTGGTTAGGGGTTTTATAATAATACAACAATTATGTTTTATATATAATATATTACATAATAAATAAATATATTAATTATGTATAACATAACATGTAATATATATAATATATAGTATAACGTATAATATAACATGTAATAACCCAAACAAACAAAATAAACGAAAAAAAAAAAAATTACAGCCTGCCAAACAAAAACAAAACCCTATGTGTGGAGAGTTTGGCCCCTACACTTCAAGCTCATCGATCCCGACAACATACCAATAGAAATATATTAGAACTGGACCTTTTGTTCCCAACAACAAGAGACAATCGGCATGTGCGATTTGTGAAGACAGTGGCCCTCATTCCTGGCAGCAAGAGAGAATCGTCCCCGCGTGAACTATGAATACAGTGACCCCACCTCACCTACAGAATAAACCCCACCTATAGAAGATATAGATCCAACGAGGATTTGATCAGAGGAGCAGCAATTCTGCCAAAGATATATTGTTTCTTCTCTGACTTTTGGAAGGAATTTGACATTATTCCTAGACACTTATTCATTGAGCAAATTTGTGCCCTAAATGTACCTTACCTCCTTTTTCTATTGTGATGCAATTTTATGAGACAATGGTGGATTTTTTCTAAACATCTTATGGGATTTCTCAAAATATTGGTATCATTTTTGGTGTCAAATAGGAGAATCCTCTCTCCCTAACCCTCTTCTAGGTCTACATTGATGAACTTTAACCAATTCATTAGTTATTTTACTTGAGGCAATGGTAGTTGCCTACTTCAATGGATCTTGGTTTCACCCCTTTTATCTCAAAATGATGTCGTATTGTTGACCTCCACTCTAGAGGGAATACAAAGACAACTTAATGCTTTGGCCTAATTCTATGATATTTAGAAATTGATAGTCGATATTCCTAAAACCAATATCATGATCTTCAATACAACCAAAGAGGCCTTCTCAAAGATTCATTTTTCCTTTCAAGAACCACCAGTGGACATTATCGTCTCATATACTTATTACAGTTGCAACTTACAATCCCCACCTTTAGTATGAAATGTCATTCTATCTAATTCCTATCTCAAAACTTATTCCATATTCACCAAGGAAAAAAGTGTGAGTCTTGTCAAGCCCAATGTTCACATGTGATTATTATGATCATGCTTGCCACATGCATTTTGAAGTTATCTATTTAGGTGAAGGATGTGGATCAATTCAATCATATCATCGCTAACTACATTTTCTCATTCAATGGAGTGTAGACACAATCGAACAGGTACTTGTCATACCTATCATCCTCGAGTGAGAGAATTTTTGGAGGGAGGGAGAAAGTGTTACATCCAACACATCTAAAAGGGAGAGATCAATTAGAGGTGAAAAGGTCAAAAAAAAATTCCGTAGACACATGCAATTCCTTCTTGCTAAAGAAGGATCATGTTTTTATGGTGTTGATAGCATATGTGACGTCGAGGTACCTTTGAGGTACAAACATTTAGTGAGACCATGGGTACCCAATGAACTTCCTCGATTGGACACTGAATTTTGTGTCAATGAGAGGAATTATTGCATTGCTCCATCATCTATACATGGTCTGGGTCTATTCTCCATGGATGGCATAAAGGTGAAATATGTAGGACTTTTTGAGTTGATGGAGTATGTCGAACCATTCTGCAACTATGGACATTGGTTGAGGCTGGTCTGATATATGCCAAGTATGTGAAGATATGTAGTCGCTACAAATTATATACAGTAAAAATATAGTGATCACAATAAAGGAGCAATGGTGTATATTGATGGAAGGGAAAACGTGTCGGCCAATATTACAGGGCTTATTAACAACACAAGACCTATGACAACAACAAATCAACCCAATTGTATATTTGAGTGGCATGAAGGAAATTCAATATTCATACCTGTAGTGAGAACAACAGTTGCAGGGGAAGAGTTGTTGATCGATTACAATTTGAATCGAAACGATGGAAGAATTTCTATTATGGGGGTAAATATGTTCTACCAATATACCAAACCTATAATTAATGTTTTCCTTTTTATATATTTAACATGTATTTCAATAGCTCGTTATTCCTAGATTATTTTCTAACATTCTAAATTTTCATGCATCTTATAATGTGGCAGGGTGATCATGGGAAGGCATTGCCTAGCTTGCAGTAGGTATAACAGTTACTTTCATATCAATTCTTGGTTACAATAAATGAATTAACAAGTTTATTTATTAATGTAGACAATCACATTGTTAGATCATGATGTTGTGTGGAATGAAATATATGATTCCATCAAGCCAATGGAAATAATTTCAAAGGCCTTTGGAAATGAAAATAAGGAATACATTGAATTGGCTAGGTCTAAGCCACTTACAGAGGAGGGGAAAAAAAGGATGAAAATTTTAAGGATGGATATAGAACAATTTGGGGTAAGAGAAATTTCAAAAAAAAAAAAGATTGTTTCTAACATATATTGATTTATGAAATTTTGCTTGATACCATTATATGAGAAATACTCTAACGTTTTCCTTCTATAAGAAATTTTAGATCCGATGGGACAGCCTGGTCATGGAAACGTTGTTGGTGGCAGTGATGCACAAACCCCACAACATCCTAACATGAGCCACATACCTGAGAGACTATTTTCCTCTATGTTTGTGGCTCAGAGGACTGAAAGTTTTGGCGGCCATGAGACACCCCCACCACACACATTAGATCGTTGAGGGTTTATAGGGTGGATCTCATGAGGATATTGGTTCTGCACAGCCAAAGCATTTTTATCCTGGGAAAATATGTTTTCAAAGCTCGAGAACACTCTCCATAAAAATTTTGGTGGATGAAAAATTGGTTCCCTTGAAGATACAACAAATATCATGTATTTTTGAATATGTTAAATAGTTCCTACCATTTGATTGAAACCTGCACCTTTCATATTATTTTAATCTAATTATCATATCATTTTTCAAGAAACAATATTTGTTACAGGACCTTGCACGAAAAGGCTCTAGAGATCTTTGATCCCACCATTTTCACATGGTGGAATTCCCAGAATAAAGATTTGAAAAAGAATCTTATAGATCATATGGTCGTCTTGTTTGGTGATTAATTCAACAAGTCTGAAATCACCTCGAGGGTTGGTACATGTTTGAAATATGTTAGAGATCAATGTAGGATTCAATTGAAAAACAACCCTAAGTATGATAGTACTCTAGCCATTCTTGAGAGGGAATGGAAGAATTTACAGGAGGATGGAAAAGAGAGTGCATTGAGAAATGAAGGGAAGACGTCACTTAGCCCTGAAAGGTAATATATGATATTTTGAATTGAATACGCTTAATTTTGTTTAGTTCTACAAAAAAAATCATGGTATCTTATAACATACTTGAAACTTTTCATAGGCTCCCAGACACATCAAAATTAACCAAGGAAAGACTAGAAAAACATGGGCAGCACAAACTTGGCCAAGGTGGTTACTTGAGATTAAAAGCTAAAATTGTAAGTACCAAATAATTTATTCATATTATACATATCATCATGCAAATGTTATCTAATGGAAGCCAGTAATAAAAAATCCATATATTATGCCATGTGATGTAGGGGGATACATTCGACATTGTCACCACCAAAGAAGACTTGATGCTCGGATTCAAGTTCGAATTTCAATTTGTGGTGGAAAATTGACAAAGGAAGGGATCATAGACACAATCTGATCCTTTGAATGAGTTGGTAAATAAAATGACAAGATTTTAGTTTTTCATTACTTGTCAAAAACATTGACGATTGATTTAACCCATCAATTATTTATGTGTCTATTTGTTTTAAGAAAGAAAGCAACATTGGTTCATTTGACGGTCATGGACAACAACCCCATGATACTAGTGGTTCGCAAACCCATCACGGTAATCATGTCTTTAAAATAAAATGTATAATATGACGATTCTAAATATTTTCTTCAGATGGCATACTTACAACTTTTTTTGTTTCAATGGCATAGTATGTATATAAGGGTGCTCGAAGAGGAGATCAGGAACCAACGACAATCCATCCAATGGTGTCCACTACTCCTCCAAGTAAAAAACATAGTAATGATATTCATACTAAAGAAACACTACTATGAATAATAACTAACCATGTCCTTTTAACACGTTTTGTTATTGTAGTGGATGCCCCTATAGTGCATCAGCGTCCACGTCCTGCTACTAGAATTAGTAGAATGATTGAGATGACCCATCGCCTTCCAGCAGCAAAACAAGAAAAAATAGTTGAAGGTTGAGATTGAGATGAATGTGTTGATTATACACATGAATTTTATCTAAAATAAGAAACAAAAAAAGAAGTGGTTGTGCATATTTTCAGGGCAAATTTTATTAATATAAATTATTGACTATACAATTTTTTCTTTTGCTAGTTGTGCGTGAATTTTATATGTTATGTATGCATGCACCTTGTTTCTTTCAATTACCTTTAATTCTTGTTTTTGCTACTTGTTATTCATGATTGGTGTTGGCATAGGGGCAGACCTAGGGTTGAACGCTTCAACAGCACACCAACAAAACACTAACTACCGGCCCTTTCGACAACACCTACGAAGCATATGAAGTCTCACCCGAGGTAGAGGTAGGGGAAGTTGCAGGACTCAGGTGTCTACAACCAAGCTAGGACACGGATCTGTGATTACAACACTTAGCAGAGCACTTAGACAACACTAAGCATTAGTTCTTGAGTCTCATTCATATTGCAGATTAAACCCTTATTACATATAAGCGCAGTAACAATAAAGATCAAGCACTTCCAATCACTTAGCACATAGCATTAGCTTGGATCTAGAATTCAAATATAATTAAGCACTAAGCAGCAACATCATATGCATTCATCTTACATTATAATAACAGCACTAAGAAAATAAACAGCATAAATCACATCGCACAAAGCACATCAAGACACAGGATATACGTGGTTCACCCCAGTGTGGGGCTACGTCCACCAACTTCTTCTTCTTATTTGTTAGTCTTCAATCTTATTACATTCATATTCTCTTGTGCACAAATCCACAGAGCCACACTCCACAGAGGATAGAAGATCTACGCGTTGCGTACCATATCCTCCTTCAAAAAATTAGATCAAGGCATAGAGCCAACTCCTCTATCAAGCACAGAGCCTTACATACACTGTATGTTTCACTAAGAAACTCAAAGCCACTTGCACTTAGCCAATGCTTTCTCTTGCACTTAGCTACATACTACCTTCTACATTACATTCCTTCCTATATATACTTTTACAAAAAGGCCTAAACATGGGTAAACCCATGGGCCGACATCCCATAACCCATTACATAAACCCTAGTAAACCCTTTGTTGGGTCCACAAGTCTGCAAAATAAGTGAGATCCTGCGATCTCATCTCCACCTGGCACTCCATCTTCAACCAGCCTATTGAAGTCCCAAAATTGGTCAAACATGACCAATGTTTCTTCAAAAATTGGTCAAGGGCCAACAGGCCCCCAACACTCACATGTGACTCGTCCCGAGTCACTCAGATCTAGGTGACACTGCTTCAAAGGCCTCAAGCTTAGCTCGAGCTGCCTCAAATTGCTACTTCATTGGAGCTTCCTTCTCAGAGAACTCCTGAATAAATTTCTCTGTAACAGGCCCTTCTATGCATTGTTCCACTGTTGTAACCACTTGGTCTAGTTGTGAGCCTTGTCCTTCAATCTCTTCAAAAATTGTGCAGGCCTCGTCCTGCACTAGTTGTAGTATCTATGTAACTTCCATGACTCTACTCTAGATGGCAATAATATGTTGTTGGATTGTTCGTTTCTTTTGTGATCTCTTCATTCGCTCGAACACGATGAGTAGCTTCATCTACGCCTGCACGGTGGATGTCTATTGGTGTGCCTACACGGTGAATGTTTGTTGTTGTGCCTCCTGGAGTTGCGCTTCCAGTTTCCTCAGCTCTGGATCTTCTGGGAGGTAGTCATAGGTCTGTGCACTTAGATCACTCAACTGCTTACATTCTAAGGTGAGGACCTTGATCCTTCCAATCGCGCTCTTAGCGGCTTCCTCCCTTTGGTCGTTCACTTCCTCTGGAGTACTCAGCACTTCTTGGAGCTCTAAATCTATTACTCATGCTTGAATTTGTTGAATGGCTTCAGTGAGATTCCCCACTTGCATATCGACTAACTTTGGTTCCTCCTATGCCAAGCCCAACACAGAGTGAAGTGCTTTAGTCACCGCTTCTTTGACCCCAGTATGCTCTGCGAGCAGCTGGTCTTTTTCTTTTTGTATCTTTGCTTTGTCTTCCTCGAACATCGCCTGAATTTCATCTTTCTCCTTCTCGTAGGCATTTATGCAAGACTTCGCAACTCGTAGTTTCTCTAAGACCTCCTCCTTACTCTCATCCCTATGCATAGTGATATAGATAAAGTGTCAATATGCACGGAAATTCGCTAGCGGTCTGTACTGGTGTAATGTGTTCAATGTCATGCATGGAAATGCCTCAATAGAACGCTTCAGTTGTTGGTAGTAGGCATGGAATATAGTGTTAAACTACCACTACTTCAACATATCATTTGTATACCACAAGGTGGAGAACCTCGCGGGAAACGGCTCTGATGGCTCAACTTCTGGAAATGTCGCTCCTTCTGGCATCTGCCAAGCGACAAATGTGATTAATACAAGTGACCAACTGAAATGGAATTCATACCCCTGATCCTTCACTTCACGACAGTCTTTCTCGAGCTCGTTGATGAGGTAACTTACCCAGTTCATTTGCATCCCCTCCACGCACTTTCCTGCAAGGTCTACTACGAACCCAGTGACTTGTGTCGGAAAGTTCTTTCTGACGAGCTTTCCAGCTATAAGTTGGCAAGCGAGGTGCACTGTGCCATCCTGGATAGAGGCTACCTTGTAGCCTCGCTTTCCATTTTCTACATCACCATAATCTTCCTTTATGCATTATGCCAAGGAGTGATCTGAAGTCTTCCTTGGGTATAATTGTTGAGGGTTCGATACATGTATGCTCAGTCCTATGATCAAGTGGATCCATGTTGGATCCACACTGACGTGCTTGTCGAGCCATAGGTATCCTCCGTGATAGCACAATAAGAGGAGTTAAATGCAAGCGTTAACCTTCTGATGTCATCTAACGTGATGGATATTCATTACATTCAATATCATTGACTTTGTGAGATCCTTAATCCATGGTTGTGAGACTCTGAGCGGCTTCTTCCCATTCTTATTCATTAAATACCTATGGGGCGTGAGCATGATGTATTTCTTCCTGTCTTTGAGGTTAAATTCGTTGTTCTTCAGAGATGGGATCTATCCTAACTAGGGTCCAACTAGGTGTATCCCCTTTGGGATGTACGCAGTTATCAACGTGTACTCGAATTCATGTGGGATATTGTCGTGGTTAACCATGCCAGCCAAAGGCGGTATGTCATCTGGCAAGACCGACAGGATATGCTTCGCGTTAGCCAGATCATCGTGGTGCTTTCTTCACTTCTCAGTAGTACGGATAGAGTGATGTCCATTCAAGGGATATGCTTGCATTCCCCCAGTCATTGACGCTTGTATTCCTACAGACATAAATCTCTCATCCATGAGCACCACGAGAATCTCCTCCACAGACTTCTCTAACGTGCTAGGTTCACCCGACATTCACACTTATAACCAAATATATCGGGTAGGTGAACGAACAAGAAAGGTAATCAGATGGATGGCGAGGTATAAAAATCACAGAGTGATATACAATAAATTCTCTGTTAGCTCGGATAATCAGGGGTGGACAAAAGTGGTCTCGGTGCAGCGTCCGACGGGTTAAATAAGCAAGTGTCATAACGGATTCCTCCAACTGGCAGGAATGTTTCAATCAATACGAATCAGTCCATTATGGTGCGGTATCAACAGTCCATTCACTCATCACTGTGTTTTCTAGCCATTCTGGGGCGTCATTCTAATGGTCGGGGCACCTCCAACGGTCTTATAGCTTTGTCATGGCGAAGTCCCATTCTACATGGTTATGTTTTTCTAGAAAGGATCAGGGCCTGCAAGCCTGCCTCATGCGAAGTCTTTTCTGGAGCTTCCTATAGT
Source organism: Picea sitchensis (assembly GCA_010110895.2). NCBI lineage: Eukaryota > Viridiplantae > Streptophyta > Pinopsida > Pinales > Pinaceae > Picea > Picea sitchensis. The sequence goes on along the minus strand of SNQJ01S0169308.1, from coordinate 21,174 downwards.
TTTTCTAGCTTGGATTTCTTGCCTTCTTTCCTATGATCTGAGTCTCTGGATTCCTCTTTCCATTCTTATTCTTATCTTTTCTTATCATAGTGACTTCATGTTTCTGACTTGCTCTTAAAGGGTTCAAAGGTAATACCTCTTTGCTTACTATGTCCCGGGTAGACATACTTTCTTCTTGCATGGATAGGTCCTTCACACCTTCCTGCGTTTTTTCAACTTTGACAGGAAATAGTACAGACTTTGGTTTCTTTTGTGCAAGTTTCAGAATCGGATGTTAAATATTGAGCACGGGGCATGATGTACAAGTTGGGTCTTCTGAACAGACCAAAATTGAATAAAGTCTACCATTATTTCTATAACCTCTTTTTGGGGAGGATTCAAGGAGTGAAAATTGGAGGAGTTTCAGAGAATACATTGAGTAATATTATCTACAGGATCATAGTACTCCAATAATTGA
>SNQJ01S0169308.1:0-20707 GCA_010110895.2 Picea sitchensis | reverse complement strand
TCATTTCTCACTGGATATAGTTGAATGGTTTAAGTATAAGTTGAAAAAGGTTTTAAATTGTACTTGATATTGATTCACCCCCCTCTCAGTATCAACAAATATGTCCTGATCTTCTTCAATTATAACGTAGTGTTAATCCTCTCTTTATTTTAAGTGATCCCCAACCTCTCTTGTACTGCACACTGGGATCACAGTGATGGACCTGCAATCTGCAAAATTTCTTTCTAGGTTCCTGCATCCACTTATTAGTCCAAAAATTCTTTTTTTTCCATAGGAATAACATATATTTATCTATTTCTATCAAATTTATTTAGATCAACGTTTTCTTCTAATTGTTCCCTAGCTTTCAGAATAGGACAAAACCTATCAAACATACCTAGATTGATGTTTTCGAAGCAAAAATGTCCACTTATTTTACCCTTACCAGAGCATAAAGCTTTAAGATCTTACCTATTTTCTTCAGATCAGGTTTCTTTCTTAGCACAGATCTTCGCAAGTCAAGTAGAATATTGTGCACTACAGCAACAGATATATGCATAGAGCTTTCTCTTTTCTTCAGTTCCCAGCAATCACAGTTTCAGGTCCCAGCAATGGAACCATTTGTTGGTACAGGGGCAAACCCAGGGTTCAACGCGTCAACAACGCACCAAAAAAACACTAACTATTGGCCCTTTCAGAAACACCTACAAAGCAGATGAAGTCTCACCCGAGGTAGATGCAAGGGGGGTTGCAGGACTCAGGTGTATGCAACCAAGCTGGGACACAGATCTATGATTACAACACTTAAAAGAGCACTTATACAACAATAAGCATTAGTTATTGAGTCTCATTCACATCGCAGATTAAACCCTTATTACAGATCAGCATAGTAACAATAAATATCAAGCACTTCCAATCACTTAGCATATAGAATTAGCTCATATATAGCATTCAAATACCATTAAGCACTAAGAAGCAACATTAGATGCATTCATCTTACATTATAATAACAACACTAAGCATATAAAGAGCATAAATCGCATCGCACAAAGCACATCAAGACACAGGATATATGTGGTTCACCCCGGTGTGGGGCTACATCCACCAACTTCTTCTTCTTATTTATTAGTCTTCAATATTCTTACATTAATTTTCTCATGTGAATAAAGCCAGAGAGCCACTCCGTAGAGGATAGGAGATCTACACGTTGTGCACTAGATCCTCCTTCCCAAAATTAGGTCAAGGCACAGAGCCAACTCCTCTATCAAGCACAAAGCCTTACATACACGGTATGTTTCACTAAGCAACTTAGAGCCACTTTCACTTAGCCAACGCTTTCTCTTGCACTTAGCTACATACTACCTTCTACATTACATTCCTTCCTATATATACTTTTACAAAAAGTCCTAAACATGGGTAAACCCATGGGCTGACATCCCATAACCCATTACATAAACCCTAGTAAACCCTTTGATGGGTTCACAAGTCCAAAAAATAAGTGATATCTCACGATCTCAACTCTTCCTAGCGCTCCATCTTCAACCAGCCTGTTGAAGTGCCAAAAGTGGTTAAACACGACCAATGTTTCCTCAAATATTGGTCAAGGGTGTTGGAACACATATATTTTTTAAATACTCCATATATTAAAGCTTTTGAAGCTGCCTACTTTTTAAACAAAAAAACGCTAATGATAAATCTGAAATATCAGATTTCAGGGTTTTGTTGATCTAACAGTCCAACATGCCGAAGCTCTCAATACTCAGACATGCAAAATAGTGAAGTTGGGTTCAGCTTAATCATGATCATAGAAGCATTAAAAAGTGATTATCACTAATTTAATACATCACGCCTTCACGAGTCGTGAGTCACGCCTCGAGCAACCTTTGAATGTCCCGATATGCGAAGTTGTGAAAGTGACTTAAGATAAACCTGGTTAATTACATGACTAACGATAATTAATTGTTATCGCGACTTCAAAATTCGGCAGTTTTTTCTTGAACAATAGCTTATAACCCCGATATTCGAGGTCGCAAAATTTCCAAACTAATCGCAATTAATTAAAAACTTAAGCCTGATTAAAGTTAATTAATCAAATCACAATTTCGCAAATTTTGGGTTCATAGCTCGAGACTAAGAGTAAAATCACCCAAGACTACGAATTCCGAAAAAAAATTAAGAACTAATCACGATTAATTAAAGGTTTAAGTTGGATTAATTAATATCTTAAACAACCTTTTACCTTGTAAAACTTATGGGCGAGAATTAAATACTTCTACGATTCTCCCAAATCACGAAATCTCAAGCATTTATCGCATTTATAAGCAGAGTAGAGAAATGATTGGAAATAAGATCTTGATTTATCTCCAGATCTTTCTATTAAAAGAATTAAACGATGTGTCGGCAAGGACCTGTGGAGACTAGAGTGCTCAATATCAAAGGATTTATGTCATTAGTTGAATTTCATTCTAGTTTTCACATAGTCATCTTAGCGAGATAACCATTGTTTGTATTTTCATCCTCTGTGACAGAAAATATAATTTTGAGATTCTATATCATGGCTCCATGGAAAGCGCCCAAAACAATTGGTGAAATTCCAGGCCAGAGTTCAGATATTATTTTTGATACCTCGCCTAGAAACATCAACATAGTCAAAACATGGACACATGTTTTCAACACCTTGCAATACGATTTGATAAACTACCCAGATGACTCGAGCAACAACGAAAAGGAAGACTTGTATATCAAATACAAGGTGGTTTCTCAGTCAGAAATGCACAAGGTAGCAGCAAGGCCACGGCTCTTACCCTATTGTGATATGATTGGATGGCCATTGAATCACGTAGATGTCCCAACCAGAACAATATTCAATTCCCGAAAGGTGGTTGTTGGTTCATTTCGGCCGAAACATCTACAGGCGATGTACATGTTGTCTCCCACACCAAAATTTACTTACAATGCCGGATTTTTAGAGGGTTTCAAAGAGAAAGAAAGGGAGAAATTTGGAAAAAGCTTATCCGACCTGATCAAGGATTGGTTCTCACGCCCTAAAAAGTTCAGAGCCGATTCTCATGGTATATATGCAATCTCTTCGTTACAGCCACAGTTCATGTACATAGTGATGATGGTGTGCAGACTCTATGGGAAAGAGAATACTGCACATTTTTTTCTCCCATGGGTATCGCTTATCCACACAGTAGAAGAGGGATACTCTTTCGACTGGGCCAAAATTTTGTCGGACAATTTGGTTGGTCAAATTACAGAATACTAGACACAAAAGGTGAATGGGAAAGCAGCCTCATTTTTCATGTATGCTTACATTATGGATGTCATTTGTTTCATGACACCCTTTCCATTAATGAATTGGAGTTGGACTCCAATTAACGCAGAGCCTATTCCCATATACCACTCAAAACTCTGGGAAGATAAAGCCAAAGACTTCATCTATGATATTTTCAACTGTGTAATGGTACTGATGCATGTCGTTATTTTCGGCCACCCACCTCCCAGGATTTCAGATAAAATCGTGACCAATCTAGGCAGCATGGCAGACTGGTACATTGAAGAATGATTCTCTTATATTAGGGTTTTAGGCTGCTATGTTCCCCCATATGCCCTGTCACTATTCTTACCAGACAAGCTAGTATGTCACAAAGTTTCCAGGCAAACTGTACTCGGTGAAATCAGCAAAGAACTCAAAGGAGTTCAGAAAAAGGTATGGACATATTTTCCCCTACACATTGGTACATATTATTTATCATATTTTGGCCATGCCAGAGTGGAGGCCATGGCCTTAGAGTAAATGAAACTAATAGACATTGAATTCAAGAAGCGCGACCCTAATAAGGTCATGGGTAACCACATGGAAAGTTGTGGTCTTAAAATATATGATCACGAAGACTCTCCTCATGACGAGATTTTTCGAGGAGAGAGATCCTACTTAGAAGTTTTAAGTCAGGTTCGAGCTCTGTCGCTTGAAGGGATGATCGAATTTTTCAAATTTCAGGAACATCAGAAAAGTGGCCTCCCCAAAGTTTTACAGGGGAAAGTCTCCACATCCCCAGATATACAGCAAACGGAAACCAAAATTTCAACAGCTACAAGCTCTGGCAAACAAGAGACTCAGGGGAACACAAAAGAAACTGAGACCTTGAACCAGGAAACCAATATCCCAAACCGAGAAGAAAGACCCCCAAAAATAATACACCAGGTAAACAAGTTAGGGATCAATCAGAAATACCCTCGAAAGGGTTAGGAGACACATCGTTTCTTACATCAATTGAACCGGCCACAGATGCTACAATGAAATAATCATTCACATAAATCGGCAATCCCATTCCATCCATCACACCCTTACAATCTACCAGGGGGGGGGCCAATGAAGGAACAATATTCAAAGAATATTTAGCACTTATCTTTGTAGAAGAATTACCTCCTAGTGATTTATTTTTAGCAAGAAAAGGAAATTCGTGGTGAAGCGAGAAACACACCAAAGGGCAGGTGCAGTGGCTAAAACATATAGAGTACTAACTAATGGAGAAGCCTTAGAAGAGATATAATTCACCGAAGAGGTAGCAAGGACATTGGGGGCTTATGCAACAGCCAACCAATATTCAATTAGAACCTTGAAGGAACAGCTCAAACAAAAAGACATGTTAATTAGAAAATTACAGACTCAAATAGCAGTTGTAGAGACAAATGCCAGGACTGAGGCATACAAAGATCTTGAACAAGCCAAAGCAGCCGACCAACAGCAAATCGAACAACTTAAATCCAATTTCGAGAAAATGCACCAATCATCTCAAATAAGCCAAACACAGATCGATCAACAAGCAGAGTTAATAAAACAACTACAATTGAAGTTAAATTCTGCTAAAAGCCAAGTCATAGATATAATGGTATTCCAAACTCAAGCCATGGAAATACGAAAGAAAATAGAGGCATCTCAACAGGGTCTACTTTCTAAAGTAGAAATCATCCAAAATCATTTTTAGATGATATATCAAGCGCTAAATAATATCACCTTAAGAGAAAGAGAAGATAAGGCGGCTCGAGGTGCTTTACAGGAGGCTATTATAGCGACAGTGAAAGAGGAAATGGTCATCGATTCCAAATTATCCATTCCATAGAAAACTAGAGGTAACATCCTGCTAAAGGCATGGGAGCACATATATCAGAGAATAGAAAAATGGCTAAAGAGGTGAGATATTCTTGTGAAGAAACATTTGGCCTACTAAATAAAAAATTGTTAGATCTTGATAAGGAAAGTAGCTCTGGAACGTTGGGAAAAATTAACATAGTCAAACATCTGCTAGATATCAAGGAAAATGTGGAAAGAGACCAAGTTGAATTATCTCAGATAAGATAGGTCGATATTGCCCAAGTAGATAAGTGGTTAATAAGTTCAAACCTACAATTATTGTCTATCATCATAGAAGACAGGAAAATAGCAGAAAGATTGCCACAACTGGAAATGAAGTGTTACACTTTCAATGCAAATGACCAAACGAACCCTTCCAAGTTGATATTCCAATTGGTAGAAAAGTGTATTAATTGTATTGAACAGGGGAAAGGGAAGACTTATGGAGGCCAGTAATGCAGTTTCTCACTCTACCTTATTTTTTAGCTAGGGGACAAAGAAAGGAAAACGCCCTGCCAGCAAGAGAGAAGACAAGGGACAACGAAGTGAAGTGTTTCACCTTCTCATTTGTAACTGAAACCTTTAGAAAGATAGAATTTCAAATGCTTAAATATTTTATAAATATACATTTTGAGAAAGCATCAAAGGGCTGCTTTTTGCCAATTGTAAAGGAGAAGACTCTCTTTATTGAAAATTAATACAAATGTAGGCCAGAGATTCTACATCTCGTCTATTATGAGTTATGTGTTCTTATGTCTTTCCATATTCCAGCATACTTTCATATAATTTTCTTTGATGAATGTTTAAATCATAGTTTAGTACAACCTCTACTGTGGTTATATTTCACTTAGTAATCTGATAACAAACAGATTTTCCTCTGTATTCACTGTTAGTAAATACAAGACCTGCATGTTAATTAGATACTATATTTTATACTTCATTGAAGGTTGCATCACTCACTTTCTTCTTCTGTTACAAAGTGATATTCTTCAGCAATTGATGCCTTGCTTTGATTAGCAGCTTTATGATTTTCTTTCAATTCATTCAATATTTCAAATTTAACTCAGATGCAAGAAACAACCTCTGAGTTGTTATAATATTAATTCGATTTAAAGAACTTTTCTCTATAATTTTGGTAGTGAAAGGAAAACATTGAAACCTTTTCCCCATTTCCTGATGCCTGACATTATACTTGAATCCTTGGTATAAACTTAGGAACAACATATTTTTGGTGTCATTGCCAGGGACGGATAAACGAAGTTATTTTCTCTGGGAGAACAACATTTGTAAGTTTCTCTCTTAATAGTGAACAAAGATTGAATACATTATAACGGCTAAGTTTTTATTATTCACTTGGAAACTCCACGTTTAAATAAGCTGGCATCTGGTCGAAGGAACACCAGACAAAACCCAGATGATAAGAAGACCACGCTTGTTTCCAACCCCGAAAAAATAGTAAAACTAAGAGGATTCCTTAAGAAAACTATTATGGTTTACCAACCTAAATCCACACAGTCTAAGGATAAGATTCCACTTGAACCATTAACTCCACAAGAAATTTCCACCCAAATCATTTTCGGAGAAACGTCGGCTAACACAGTTGAAGCTAAAACCATAAACCCTAAATTAGTTTTCCCTGAAATTAAAACTGAAGCTTATTCAACTACCTCCTGTGTAATTGAAGGTAAGAAACCTATAGTAAATCCCACTTTGATTGATATACCATCACCTCTCGAGCTAAATTTCCCAACCTCACAAAGTCTCAAATAATATACCATACACTCAGATTCAACTCCTGCAGGTTCTCCCATTTACATTTCTTGCAAATTAGAAGAATCGAATCCATGTATCCCGTTTCCCCCTTTTTCAGTTTTTTCGTCTCCTGGTAAACGGTTCTCGGAACCTTTCTCACTTCATCCCGAAGAAGCTAGAGGATCACTATATGTATTTGAAAACCCTCTTTATAAATTACCAATTTCCTCTCCTAGAATATCTATAGCTGATGTCGGAGGAGGAGGAGGGGGCAGTCAAGGACCACCCCACCCCCCAGAATTTTCGCCAAAGTAGTTGCCAAATACGCTCCTTTGGTCCTCCCAGTGCCCCTTCATGATTTACCTAAAAACTACATGAAAAAACTACCTAAGTTTACAGGAGAAGGAGACCTAACCACGGCTGAAAATATAAATTTCTTCGATCAATTCGCAGGTATTCTCGGTCTCGAACACGAAGACGTGTATTCACAGTTGTTTGTTCAAACCTTTGAAGGACAGGTGAGAACTTGGTTTTGAGGTTTGGTCGTAGGTTCAATAGGATCCTATGACGAATTAGAAAACTCTTTTCTCAGACAATGGGGTGAGAGGAAGGATCACCTATATTACTTAACTGAGTTTGGATCTTTAAAGAAGAAAAAATCAGAAACCGTTATTGAATTCATTCAAAGATTTAATAAATTATATTACAAGATCACAGTTGAATTTAAACCTTCCCAGCCTACAGCCAAGCTAACTTTTGCAGGAGCCTTCAAACCCAATTTCGCATTATTATTGAGAGAAAGGAAAGCTTTCGAACTTACCCGAATGCAATATGATGTCGTAGAGATTGAGTCAAATATGATGGCTTCTGGAAAATTAAAAGCAAAGGTGGAAATGGGAAACAAAGAGACTAAACTATTTAGGGAACAAGCAGGACCTTCCGGAGGTGGGAGTTCCACAGACTATAAGATGGATGATATGGAAAAGATAATCAAAGAACTATCAAATAAAATTCCAAAGATGGAACTAGATCAATCTAAAGCAGATCAATTCGTCGGGAGAGAATTAAGGAGGAACCCTAATCCTCAAATACAACAAAGATTGATTAAAAGTGAAGATCAAAATTCAGACTCCTTTGAAAAACGAAAATTTTATAGGAGCAAATGGCATGCAATAATTCTAGGATTTAGAAGATGATATGAATAATCTCGGTGATGATTTCCAGCAACCTCATTTGACTAGACAAGATTATGAGAGATCTTTAAATATGAAACGTTGATCTAATGAGGATGGAAACATAAATAATACATAAGATCCTACTTGCCAGGGGATTGCCAATACTATAGTGGTTGAGCTCCAACATAAGTATAATCTAAGGTCTAAAGCTAAAAACATAGCAACTACCCAACCAAAGAAAATCTGGTCGAGAGGCGAAATATATGAGCCAGCTCGAAAAGAAACTCAAATACAAAACACCAAAATAAAAGGAGCTGAATTCCAAACATGGAAAACTAAGACAGCAGAAACAAAAACAATTGAAAATAAAGCAATGCAAACCAATAAATCAGAAAAGAAGGAGACCGAAGTCCCAATCAGGGAAACCGACAATATTATAGGAGGTTTTAGCCTAGAAAATGAGATTAACAAAATCAAGATACCGATACCTCTGGTTGAACTAGCAAAGAACCATGTTTACCGAAAGCAAATCACCAAAATGATAAATTTTTCAAATGTAGAAAGTCAGGTTGACATTATAAACTTGGAAGATGATAAGCCTACTATAATTTTTGGTCTGCATTTTGAGGGTGCCAGAGATACCGTCAATCCTTTATACATTACACTAAATGTGCATGATCGTCTGCTACATAGTTGCATGTTAGATTATGGAGCCTCACATAACGTGATTCCCAAGGCTATTATGGATAGACTTGGTCTCAAAATTACCAGGCCCTACGGAGACCTGTAGTCATTTGATTTGAGAAAAGTTAAATGTATGGGCATGATCAAATACTTCATGGTAAATCTTGCACATATTCCAGTAAAAAGTGTTATGATGGATGTAGTTATTGCTAACATACCTCCAAAGTATGGTATGTTATTGTCCAGGTCTTGGGGCGCTAATCTTGGAGGATCCCTTCATCTGGACATGACCTACGCCACGATTCCCATCTTAAGTGGATAGTTCACCCGATTATACCGGGAAACACGGCTGGAATATATAGTAAGTGATCCACATAATCCTAATAATTACCTTGTTTATGTCGTTGATCAGGATCTAGGAAATTGTATTTTATCAATCGATGATGATGTAGATGAATGTACAAAAGAAAACTACACAAACAAAAATAAAACAAAAAAAATAAATGAAAGTGTATATAGTACTGGAATTTGGAAAATGTATTTCGATGGTGCTTCATCATGTGAAAGAGAAGGCACAAGAGTAATTTTTGTAGCACCTGGAGATGAGTTTATCATTTCTTTCTCTTACATACTATAGTGGGACATAGATTACATGAATAATGTATGCGAGTATGAAGCCCTGGTCTTGGAATTAGAAGTTGCCAGGAAGTTAAACATAAAAAACTTGGAAGTTTATGGAGACGCGGAATTAATTGTGAAGCAAGTAAATCGGCAGTACCAGGCCAAACACCCAAGATTGAGATCTTATAGAAACTATGCCAGGGATTTGATGGAAAAAAAATTCTCATCGATTAAGGTTCATTACATTCCCCGTATAGAAAATCTACAAGCCGATTCATTAGCCAAAGCAGCCTCAACTTTCGTACCTCCTACATCTTTCAAACTAAAGTATCACATAGAGATGAGGCACAGACCCTTCATACCAAAAAATATACAACACTAGCAGGTGTTCGAAGATGATGAACAAATCAGAAAATTCCTTGAAATGGTGGAAGACTTTGTTGAAATGCACATTGATCAAGAAAACCATAATGACCATGCTTGGATTATGCAAGAAGGGGAGGACCCTCAAGAGTTCTAAGAAAAGATCGTGAATCACCATATGTTAGTACTAAAAAACAATCAAATCCCTAAAGGTCTAATCTCTCTAGAAAGATTATTTGACCACAATGGCATACCATTAAAATCTACCTTGCAACCTTAGCCAGAAGAAGTCGAAGATTGTGATATAGGCACCAAAGAAAAGCCTAGAATAGTAAAAATATCAATGTATCTTCCTCCAGAGATGAAAGGTAAGTATGCAAATTTACTCGAGCAATATAAAGACATTTTTGCTTGGTCTTATGATGAGTTGAGAACTTATGACACCATTGTGATTGAACACAAGATTCCTTTAAATTTAGGTGTTAAACCTTTCAGACAGAAGCTCAGGCAAATCAATCCCATATTATTGCTCGTGCTCGAAAAGGAGGTCAAAAATCTCCTGGATGCTAAAATAATTGTACCACTTAGGTACTCTGAGTGGGTAGCTAACCTGGTCCCGGTTAGGAAGAAGAATGGAGAAATTAGGTTGTGTGTAGATTTTAGAAATCTAAATAAATCATCTCTCAAAGATAATTATCCGCTACCCAAAATGGATCATGTTTTAGAAAAAGTGGTCGGAGAAAATAAAATGTCAATGATCAACGGTTTTTCGGGTTACAAACAGATTGTTGTCAATGAAGATGATAAAGAAAAAACTGTGTCCACCACCCCATGGGGTACATTTATGTATGAAAAAATGCCATTTGGTTTGATGAATGTAGGTGCTACTTTCCAACGACCTATGGACATCACCTTCGTTGACGAAAGAGATAAATTTGTTGTTATTTATCTTGATGATCTAACCGTTTTTTCCAAATCTGACGAAGATCATATGATACACCTCAAGCAGACGTTCGAGAAATGTCATAAATTTGGTTTTTCTTTAAATCCCAAGAAATCTCACTTTGCAATGAAAGAAGGTAAACTCTTGGGCCATATTGTATCTTAGGATGGAATTAAAATTGATCCTAAAAGGGTCGAAGCTATAGACACTATAAATATTCCTAGAAATGTAAAAGAAATCCAGTCATTTTTAGGGAAAATAAATTTTTTGAGAAGATTTATCGTGAACTTTGTTGAAATTGTGAAATTGATCACAGATATGCTTAAGAAGATCAGCGAAGTTAAATGGACGGTCGAAGCTAAAGCATTGTTTGCACACATCAAGAAAATTATAGGTGAAGCACCTGTACTGGCAAGCCCTGATTATCTGAAAGAATTTTTGGTCTTCTCGTTTGCATCCAAACACACAATTGTGGTGGTACTCCTACAGAAGAACGAAGGTTTCGAGAAAACAATAGCATTCTTCAGTAAAAGTCTTAGAGACGTGGAGTTGAGGTACAACATAATGGAAAAGTATGCATATGCTATGGTGAAGGCACTAAAGGATTTCAGAACCTACGTATTACACTCCAATATAATTGCATATGTACCCACCAGTTTTGTTAAGGACATATTGGTCTAGCCTGATAGTGACGGGAAGAGGGGTCGATGGCTTGCTAAAATTCAAGAATTCGATCTAGAGGTCAAACTGACAAAGATTGTAAAAGGACAGGGTTTGGCTAAGCTATTAGTTGAATCAAATTTCAGAGCGCTTGGACTAAACAACCTACAAGAGTACGAAGGATATTTGTACATAGATGAATTCGACAACCAAATAGATACAACTAGAATCGAAGAGAAGTTTGCATATTCAGGTTGGTATAAATACATAGTATATTATCTTCTGACTCTGAAATGCCCAAATGATATGTCTTTGTCTAAGACTCGGACATTGAAATTTCATGTGGTAAAGTATTGTATTTCAGAAAGCCAATTGTATTGGAAAGACCCTCTAGGATTTCTATTGGTTTGTCTAGTAGAATCTGAAACAGAAAGGGTCATAAATGAATTTAACAAGGGAGTGTGCAGAGGACATCATGCGTGGAGAGAAACGGCTTATAAAGTCCTGAGAGCAGGATATTACTAGCCTAAATTATTTGCAGATGTGAATGCCAAATTCAGAGCCTGTAACTCTTGTCAATTATTTGTAGGAAAGCAGAAACTCCCAACATTACCTTTGGTCTCGGTTAAAACAGAAGCCTCGTTTCAACAATAGGGGTTGGATTTTATAGGCGAAATTAATCCACATTCCAACGCGCAACACAAATGGATCTTGACCGCTACAAATTATTTCACCAAATGGGTAGAAGTTATTCCGACTAGAAAAGTGACAGATTCAGTGGTGATAGATTTCTTGGAAGAAAACATATTATCTAGATTTGGTTGTCCCCGAAAGATAGTTATAGATAATGCCCATGCATTCAAATCTATGGAAATGGTTATCTTTTGCCAAAAATACAATATTACACTGGGTCATTCTATGGCATACTACCCTCAAGGCAATGGGCTAGCTGAATCGTCAAACAAAAGCTTAATCACCATAATTAACAAGGTGTTGAACGAAAATAAGAAATCATGGCATGTTCATTTGAAATACGCTTTGTGGGATAATCGGATAGGCACCAAGAAATCGATTGGTACTTCTCTGTTTCAAATGGTATATGGGACTAACGTAGTATTACCCATAAATTTGGTTCTACCTGTGATGAAACTTTGGCAAGATGAAAAAGAAGAACCAAATCATGTCACAAGTAGAATAAATCAATTGATCGAAGTTCATCAAAATAGAGTTGAAGTGGACAAAAAGATTCGGAAATATCAAGACAATATGAAATCCCTATTTGATCATAAGGCTAAAGACAGGGAATTCCTCCCTGGAGATTTTGTTTTGAAATGGGATGCTAGGAAGGAAGACTTGGAAAAACATGGAAAATTCGATCATATCTGGTATGGACCATTCAAAGTTACAACTTCTGAAGGGAAGAACTCATTTCTGCTAGAAAATCTGGACGGTAAAATCCTCAACGCCCCTATCAACGAGCATTATCTAAAGCACTTTATGCAATAAACGATTCCCAAAATCCCACTGTATATACCAGTTTGTGTTTTCTATTTTTTACAGTTTTTCAGTAAGTTTTACTTCCACCGCCAATAAAATAGGTTAGTGATTTCATAGAAAAGAAAATATAAAATAGTTAACACATTGAACTATGTGACTCTTAAAACCTTGAAAATTTTCATGTTGTTTTCATGCAGGATTTTTGTCTACATCTCAAACATCAAAAAGAAGAAAAACCAACGGTCGTATATCAGAAAATTGATTGTCCCGAAACAGGTGATAAATAAATAATTTACTTAGATGAGAACGAAGTGGTAAATCACAGGTATGAATCTCTGAATTGTTTAAATTTCCAATGAATATCACCTAGTGTAACAACGGTCTCATATGTATAAAGATACTCACCTGATATATTATCAAAAGAATGAAATTTTACTATAGATTATAAAAATTTCCTTTGGATAAGATAAAAAATAATTAAAATAAACAGAAGAAGAAGAAGTAAAGCGACCTCAAAGAAATTCCAAGAATCGGGTTTCCATTATAAAAAAATATGTTTACGAAATATGAAACCTCCCTTTGTCACCCTGTTCGAATTTTGGTGTAGTCTCCCTTGACTCCAAGCGCCTTCCCATGGCCTCCACAGAAAAATAAAAATAAAATAAAAAATAAATAAATAAAAAGGGGGGGTCACACTTTAACTCTGAAAGCCGACAAACGAATCTTTGGAAAAAGGGCAAGTCCTCACGGATCCTCGGACTTCTACTGAAAAAAAGTATGTATAATATAATCCTAACTCTCTTAGTTCTTTTAACAGGTTTAAAGTGGTTAGTCTTGCTCAATGAAGGCCCCTGGAAATAAAAATCCCCCATAAGAATTTTCCTGCAGACTAAGATGTTTTGAAGGTCAAAAGAAGACTAGTCTAGAGTAATCAAAGTGAGTTAACAGACCTCTGTTTCTAAATTATAAACAGATATCACGCCGAGTATACTTTATACAAATTGATTTCCCCCACTTCATGTTTTAAAAGAAAAAATATAAGACAGATGGTGAAAGGAAATTCATAAATGATTTCCCCCGTCTAGTCCAAAAAAGAGATGATGAAAGGAAATTCATTTAATGATTTCCCTCATCTCGGCATTTAAATGCAAAGTTACGAATTGAAGTGGTGAAAGGAAATTCAATAAAGGGAATCAGATAACTTCATTGGGGTACTAAACAGACTCGCTAGCAGTGAAGCAATGTTTAAGATATCTGTAAGGTTGTTATACATGAATTATATTGTACTCTGGTAATTAGTTTTCTTTTAAACTAGATCTACATCTCAAGTTCACGCGGGACTTCCTGATTAAAAACACTGAAATTACTTCACCTTGATGCAAGCAAGATCAACAGAACCTGTTGGATTTTTTAAGGTTGTTTTGATTATCTTAAGCAGATCTGAAATCAGTTTTAGGGAAGAGGAAGTCATCGATAAGCCTAAATTTGATATTAGTGAATGATTAGTTTTTGAAATCTTTCAGAGATAAGGATGAAACTTTAAATTTTCCTATTCGTCCTCATTCTGAAGGTGTTTCGCAAAAGTAAAATAATGACTACATTTACCCAATAAAGGCACTTGGTCTATTGTTATTCTCGTCCCGTAGGGAGACGAGATCCCTAGTTGAAGCCTATGTTGGAACACGTATATTTTTTAAATACTCCAGATATTAAAGCTTTTGAAGCCGCCTACTTTTTAAACAACAAAACGCTAATGATAAATCTCAAATATCGGATTTCGGGGTTTCGTTGATCTAACAGTCCAACATGTCGAAGCTCTCAATACTCCGACATGTGAAATAGAGAAGATGGGTTAAGCTTAATCATGATCATTGAAGCATTAAAAATTGATTATCACTAATTTAATACATCGCGCCTTCGCGAGTCGGGAGTCATGCCTCAAGCAACCTTCAAAGGTCTCAATATGCGAAGTTGCGAAAGTGACTTAAGATAAACCTGGTTAATTACACGACTAACAATAATTAACAATAATTAATTATTATCACAATTTCACGATTCGACAGTTTTTCCTTGAACAGCAGCTTATAACCTCGATATTCAAGGTTGTGAAATTTCCAAACTAATCTCAATTAATTAAAAACTTAATCATGATTAAAGTTAATTAATCAAATCGCAATTTCGCAAATTCAGGGTTCATAGCTCGAGACTAAGAGTAAAATCACCGAGACTACGAATTTCTAGAAAATATTAATAACTAATCACGATTAATTAAAGGTTTAAGATGGATTAATTAATATCTTAAACAACCTTTCACCTTGTAAAACTTATGGGCGAAAATTAAATAATTCTATGATGCTCCCAAGTCACGAAATATCAAACATTTATGGCATTTATAATCAGAGTAGAGAAATGATTGGAAATAATATCTTTCTTTATCTCCAGATCTTTCTATTAAAAGAATTAAATGTTGTGTCAGCAAGGACCCGCGCAGACTAGAGTGCTCAATATGAAAGGATTTATGTCATTAGTTGAATTTCATTCTAGTTTTTACAGAGTCAACTTAGCGAGATAACCATTGTTTGTATTTTCATCCTCTGTGACAGGAAATATATTTTTGAGATTCTATCATGGCTCCACAGAAAGCGCCCAAAACAACTGGTGAAATTTCAAGCCAGAGTTCGGATATTATTTATGATGCCTCGCCTAGAAACATCGACATAGTCAAAACATGGTACGTGTTTTCAAAACCTTGCAATACGAGCTGATAAACTTCCCAGATGACTCGAGCGACAATGAGAAGGAAGACTTGTATATCAAATACAAGGTGGTTGCTCAATCGGAGATTCACAAGGTAGCAACAATGTCGCGGATCTTACCCTATTGTGATATGATTGGATGGGCATTGGATCACGTAAATGTCCCAACCTGAACAATATTTAATTCCCAGAAGGTGGTTGTTGGGTCATTTCGGCCAAAACATCTGCAGGTGATGTACAAGTTGTCTCCCACACCAAACTTTACTTACAAGCTATCTCCCACACAAAAAATTACAGAATACCAGACACAAAAGGTGAATCGGAAAGAAGACTCATTTTTCATGTTTTCTTACATTATGGATGTCATTTGTTTCATGACACCCTTTCCATTAATGAATTGGAGTTGGACTCCAATTAACGCAGAGCCTATTCACATATACCACTCAAAACTCTCGGAAGATAAAGCCAAAGACTTCATCTATGATATTTTCAACTGGGTAATGGTACTGATGCATGTCATTATTTTCGGCCACCCACCTCCCAAGATTTCAGATAAAATCATGACCAATCTAGGCAGCGTGGCAGACTGGTACATTGAAGAACGATTCTCTTATATTAGGATTTTTGGCTGCTATGTTCCCCCATATGCCCTGCTCCTATTCTTACCAGTCAAGCTAGTATGTCGTGAATTATTCAGGCAAACTATCCTCGGCGAAATCAGCAAAGAACTCAAAGGATTTTAGAAAAAGGTATGGCCATCTTTTCCCCTACACATTGGTACATATTCTTTATTAGATTTTGGCCATGCCAAAGTGGAGGCCACGGCCTTAGAGGAAATGAAACTAGTAGACATTGAATTCAAGAAGCACGACCCTAATAAGGTCATGGGTAACCACATGGCAAGTTATGGTCTTAAAATATACAAGAACGAAGACTCTCCTCATTGAACAACTCAAATCCAATTTCGAGAAAATGCACTAGTCATCTCAAATAAGCCAAACACTGTTTGATCAAAAAGAGGAGTTAATAAAATAGCTGCAATCGAAGTTAAATTATGTTGAAAGCCAGGTCATAGATATAATGGTATTCCAAACTCAAGCCATGGAAATACGAAAGAAAATAGGCAGCTCAACAGGGTCTACTTTCTAAAGTAGAAATCATCCAGAATCATTTTCAGATGATAGATCAAGCGCTAAATAATATCACCTTAAGAGAAAGAGAAGCTAAGGTGGCTCGGGGTGCTTTCCAGGAGGCTATTATAGCGACAGTGAAAGAGGAAATGGTCATCGATTCCAGATTATCCATTCCATAGTAAACCAGAGGTAACATCCTGCTAAAGGCATGGGAGCACAATATATCATAGAACAGAAAAATAGCTAAAGAGGTGAGAGATTCTTGTGAAGAAACATTTTTCCTACTAAATAAAAAATTGTTAGATATTGATAAGGAAAGTAGCTCTGGAACATTGGGAAAAATTAACATAGTCAAACATCTGCTAGATATCAAGGAAAATGTGGAAAGAGACCAAGTTGAATTATCTCAGATAAGACAGGTCGATATTGCCCAAGTAGATAAATGGTTAATAAAGACAAACCTACAATTATTGGTTATCATCATAGAAGACGGGCAAATAGGAGAAAGATTGCCACAGATGGAAAAGAAGTGTTACACTTTCGAGGCAAATGACCAAATGGAACCTTCCAAGTTGATATCCCAATGGGTAGAAAAGTGTATCAATTGTATTGAACAGGGGAAAGGGAAGACTTCTGGAGGCCAGTAATGCAGTTGCTCATTCTACCTTATTTTTTAGCTAGGGGACAAAGAAAGGAAAACACCCTGCCAGCATGAGAGAAGACAAGGGACAACGAAGTGAAGCGTTTCACCTTCTAATTTGTAACCGAAACCTTTAGAATGATAGAATTTCAAATGCTTAAATCTTGTATAAATATACATTTCGAGAAAGGATCAAAGGGTTGTTTTTTGACAATTGTAAAGGAGAAGATTCTCTTTATTGAGAATTAATACAAATGCAGGCCAGAGATTCTACATCTTGTCTATTCTGAGTTATGCATTCTTCTATCTTTCCATATTCCAGCATACTTTCATATACTTTTCTTTGATGAATGTTTAAATCGCAATTTAGTACAACCTCTATTGTGGTTATATCTCACTTAGTAATCTGATAACAAAAAGATTTTCCTCTATATTCACTGTTAGTAAATACAAGACATGTATGTTAATTAGATACTATATTTTATACTTCATTGAAGGTTACATCACTCACTTTCTTCTTTTGTTACAAAGTAAGATTATTCGGCAATTGATGCCTTGCTTTGATTAGCAGCTTTATGTTTTTCTTTCAATTCATTCAATATTTCAAATTTAACTCAGATGCGAGAAACAACCTCTGAGCTTTTATAATATTAATTTGATTTAAAGAACTTTTCTCTATAATTTTGGTAGTGAAAGGCAAACATTGAAACCTTTTCCCCATTTCCTGATGCCTGACATTATACTTGAAGCCTTGGTATAAACTCGGGAACAACAAAGGGAAAACAATTGGGTATGGGGAATTGAGAGTGATGCGAGGGGGGGAGGGGCCAAACAATCTTACACCTTCACATGGTTGGTCATCTTTAGTAGAGAATAATTATTCTCGAAACCAAGAGGATCCCATTCATGAGGTATTTCATTTAGTGTTTATAGAGCGTTGTACATGTTTAATTATTATTCAGTCATATAATGTTTAATTCTCTTTTTAAAATGAAAGCTCATTATGTTTAGTTATTATTCAGTCTTTTAACATATTATTGCCTTTGACAACTGCAAGTTTGAAGGGTGGTCACCTCCATGATCCACAACACATTTCCGATAAGGTACAAATCATTTACTTCTCTTGCGTCATTAGATAGTTGCATTGTTATTTACATTAGTTAGTTACATTGTGTAGTATGTATTTCATGCATTAGTTAGTTACATTAAACTCAATTATGAGGCTTCTTCCAAATACGTACATAAACAAGCTTTTTTTTATTTATTTTTGTACAAAACAGATAGACATCAACTTTCCTTTGTATGAGCTAGGACGAATATTACATGTAATATGAGTGATAAGTAAGAGATATTGAACTTTGTACAAATTTCATGTTTACAAGAAATAGATCCATTATTAAGAGCATAGCACCCCTTTGATGGTTGTGTCTCACATACAATTATCAAGAAGCTTAACTTTGTTATTTGTATGAGATATTGATACAAAAAAATAATATGGCCCCAAGGGATTTAAAGAAACCCCATCCTTTAGCTACAAATTTTCACACCCTTCTAAAATTCCTAGAAATATCCTTTAATCCTTGATTGTATGTTGATTTTCCCCCAACTTTTGCATGACCGAATTTCCAAAAATGGAATGAGGGTCAAGGTGGCTTGATGAAGTTCGGAACCTTAAACACTTGATACCCCACTCTAATAAAATAGGAAATTTTAGTTCTAACCATTCTTCACTAACCACTTACTATTATAATAATTAGTGGTGAAAGAAGATTAGAGATGAGATTCCTTAATCACTTCCATATGATTCAACGAGACTAATTCTACCATAGAAAAATTAGATAAAACTCAATGTTGTGTTAATAAACTGAAGGTTTCCTTAGAAACAAATAACATCATACTTATAAATGTAGGCTCCTTCAATTCCTCGTGGGAATGCAGGCTCCTTCATTTCCTCGTAGGAATGCAGGCTCCTTCAGTTCCTCGTAGGAATGCAGGCTCCTTAATTTCCTCCAATAATAGGTGAAGAAGGTGGATTTCAGTCTATGCATCAAGAATGTAGTAGACAAGTTGCAGACATGAAGGAATTTTAGGAGAATTAAAGTAAATACAAGCCTCGACATTTTTATGGTTAGTTACCATCAAATGTTGATGAGTTGTTTCCTTCATCACGTCATCAGAAGATTCATCCAACACGAGCCACATCAAAGTTTGATCATATTACTCCTACTTCAAGGCCTCTTGAAATGGGTCCCCATGGTTTTTTTCCTGATGCCAAATATAAATATCCTTTTAGTTCAGTAATAATTCTTGTCGGTGGTCCTTTGAAGTTATTTCCTTTGTACCAACCACTTGGCTCATTTCCAATGGGTGGTCCAACAACGGGTTTTGGATCTGGATTTGGAGAACCTTCTTTCCTTTGACACCCTGTAAAAGATTTTAGTCAAAATCCACTTGGCTTTGATGAACAAATAAATAAATCTTTTGTCTTGATAGTTCCTAAGGTCATAGGTTTTATATGTTAAAATTTCTTGAAGTAAAAGTTCCTAAGGTCATAAATATTTTGTCTTTCTCATTAGGCCTTAGGTATTTGTATAAGGTTGTTTTGGTTATCATTTCTTCGAAAATATTTTAAACAACATATCAATAACCACAATTTTTAGGTGAGTTGTAGATATCACACTTTTGAATACTGAGGACATTGATTACTAGGATGAAGTGTGTGAGAAGAAATGGAGATTTTTTCCGTAATTCTCTTGAGAAAATGAATAATCTCTTGTGAGAAGTCATCATCAAGGGTTGTTATAGTATTGTTAGATTTATTTTGATCTCCATAAAAGCATATTTTTGTTGAAACGTGTTCTTCTTGATATGTATCAAGTCTAAAAGTTAGATGTAGTTTCTTGTTTACTCATTATTTGTATTTTAAATATATTGTGGACATTGATAAAATTAGCTTATCTTTATCTAGATGGATATTGAATCAGACTCGACTCGGGGAAGTTTATGCTGCCGATGAAACCCTAGCCGCGCATAGGCAGCCTCGGCCCTCCGGCGGCCAGGCTTAGCTTGACCAGATCTTCGTTTTGATCGCTCTCGCTGCCAGCATCGGATCTAGCTCAAGGGAGGTGTTTGAAGGACTGAATCGCGACCCTTTCGGTGCCCTGCGATCGGTGCGCGTGGATACAGAGGCGCGCTTTGGCACCTCGCGTTTGCATTGCTCGCCACTGCGTCTGGACTTGCTGGAGGTCGACGGCCTGCCACAATGGCCCCAGATCTGACTGGCGAGAGAGGAAAAGCCCGATTGGAAGCATTCAAAGCGTTGGTCCGCTCGGCAGGACCCAAATCCAAGCCGTCTCTCCCGTCTAAG